>KK118103.1:212302-260655 GCA_000611955.2 Stegodyphus mimosarum | reverse complement strand
TATTCTTCGCATCTTTCCTTCATTACAGCAAGAATATCACTCTGAATTCCTGGGCTACATGAAAATTTAGCGCACCATCTCTTTAATGTGCTAGTGCTAGGTAAAGGAATGCCCATTTTTTCTTTCCAAAAATCGCTTTTAGATGTAAATATCTTTACTAGTCCCACCTGATTTTTTCCTTCTTTTCTAGCAATGCGTTAATCTGCTTCTTTGTAAAAATATGCTGTAGGCGTTTTTCCAAATTCTCCGATCTGTGCTGTTTTTTCCTAAATTTTGCTGTTTGGGATTTTAATTTTTGAATTTCCGATACAAATTTCTTTCTAGATGTCGTCCACCTTTTTTGTCGCTGAGCAAATATTCTAAAATATTTCTTTTCTCTATTTTTCAATATTTTATTACAATTTTTTAAGAATATAATTTTGTTCTTCAAATTATCAATGCATTCATGTTTATCTTTACAATTAGGGCATTCAGAGATATTGTCACTTACGGCATTGTCGTTTGTCAATTTTATTTCAAAATCATTCACATTTGATTTATTATTGTCAGCTTCAATTTCGTTCTCGGGATCAAAATAAATTTTCTTTGGACTTAACTCGTGTAGTCTTTCAAAAGCACTCTGCATTAGTTTTCTTTTCAAATGTCTCCGATTTCTTGGTGTTATTTCGTTTACATCACACGATAAATTTACTTTCGGCACAGCATTGCATTTCAACAGTTTCCTTTGTGGCAATCCAAGCAAGCGATTTCTCATATCATCTTCATAATCACTGCACAGAAAATGTTCGCTGCAAATTCTTGCGTTTTTCACATTAATAAAATCTTGTCTTCGACATTTATGTATCCATTCTTTCGTCAAAATCAAATTGTCCTTTGGGAAAGCATGAAATACAATATCTCTTCCTTTCGTATTTCTATAAGTGTTACGGCACGTTGCTACAGCACAAGAAGCCATATTACATAAAGGATACTTTAAATGCAGAATTTAAAAGGAAAACTGATTAAAACTATATATATACATATATATACACGAATTATTTTAAATATTTGCATTATTAGAAAACAAATATGTATGATTAAAATTAATTTGAGATATGCAACCTCCAGAAAATCGTCTCGCAAACTGAATGAAACTACAGTTTTAAACGCGCGAAATCAGAGCAGGTGCATAACAGTGACGTCAGATTACTACCAGTTAACCCCCTCCATGAGGCTCGCGTCGGCGAGGAGTCGAACAAAGGAATGACCTAGCCCTTTCTATTTATCCCTGGGTTAGGAGAGCCTACTGCGGTATTGAAGGACCCGGGTTCGAATCTCGGAGAAGGCATGAATGTTTTAACTGTATAGTCATAGTGTCTTTGCGGCATGGAGACGTTCTAAATATATGGCGAGGCGAAAAGCCTCTGGTGTGGTTTGGTGGTAGGGTGGAGAGATGAGAGACATTCGGACCTCCACGCCGGGGTGCTCTCCCTCAAAATGGGGCGAAGTCTAACCTTCTTGACGCTCTGGCAACCATTCTTCCATGAATTACATAGACAAGAAACAATAACAACAACAACTGGTAGTTCAAATCTCGGCTGCATGGACGTTTTCAGGCTTTTCTCATGTGTAACGTCTATACGAGCCAGTTTCCATTAGAAAGTCCTCCACGAAAGCGTCCCAACCCTTAGCCAAATAGCCCTTGAGTGTTTTGCCATATTTAAATAAACCAAACCGAATCCGTGCCAATAGTTAGTACTGTCAATAAAAGTTTTTAATATATATACATATAATTTTTTTTTTGTTCTTTGTTTATTGACATAACTAACCTACAAAACGTAATTCCTACGTTTAGAAAAATTTAGCCACAGGTATAGAATGAAGCAAGCCCCCCCCCGGCACCAGTGCATTCCCGTAGGTGTATAATAGGTATCACCGGGCCTTGCTAAGCATCCTCCCCAATTTTTAGGAAGAGCACGCCGGAGGAAAGCTATCTAAGCTCACACTAATCTTTGAGAGGTTTCCCTTATCACTAGTTTTTTTAGAGAACTTTTCGGCTCGCCATGTATTTTGAATGCCCGCATAGACACAGTGCGCTTACAAACATCCACGTCTTCGCTCGGAATCGAACTTCGACCTATCGATATAGCACTCAGTGCCACTAACCATTATACCGGCTGGGCGGTAAAATTTTGATGCTGAAAATCTGCTCTCTCGCTGGATGTATCAAGTTGGAAAGTGGGTGATTGTCTAGCAAAAAATTGCTTGGCTCATATAGAGGGAAAAGACCCATCTCGTCATTTCCTTGCCGGTTAAAATCTCTCCTCTCCCCTATCTGAATATCTAGAAAGTTTGAAATGAGATTTCAGTTGCAATTTCAAGAAAGATGCAATTAATTATTCTCATTAAGCTTCTTGAATAATAATTTCGCCTTATGAAAAAAACCACTTACGAAAAAATTCTACAGTGTACACGGTCAAGGAAACATTAATTTAAAAAGAAAAAAATCTATCTGACCCACTTTTACACCCACCCTTCAGCAATATGTAATAAGCACAACAACAAAAAAAAGGGGGGAAAGAAGGTCCATGAAGTTTGTAGAAGTAGACTGAGAATTTCTTGTCGGTGGGAATTGTTGAACTGCTCTTGACAGAGCAAGTCCTGTAATAAAGAGGGCAATTTGATGTAGCGACAAGTACTTATGGGAGAAGCTAAAACTAAAAGTATTCAGTGTCACAAAGAACCAAGCTTTGGCGCCGCAGGTGGCACTGTGCTAGTGAAACCCGAACAGTCATGTTCACATGTAAGTCAAGGGAGGAAGAGGGAGGAAGCCACCCATCTTGTGGGTCACGTGCCTTTAATGTCGCTTCTAAAAGATAACTATAAATCTTAAAAAATGGGAAAGTTCAAGCTTTCACGCTAAGATGCGGAATTCATTTTTAAGGGTTCCGACAAAGTATATTTCGAAAAGTTAACACTTGATGTTAATTCCTTTCTTCGTCTGGAGATTTTTTTTTTTTTTTTAAATCCATGTCCCATTTCGTAAAGTTTTCAAAGAATTCATCCTTTCTTTTTTTTTTCCTGTGACAGGTTAATCCCGTCTCAAAAGTAACTACGCGAGCGAAAATGCATTTTCCTGCATAAAAGGCGGCATAATCTCTCTAAACTTTTCCGAAAATCCGATAAATGCAAAGATTACTCAAAATTTCTACAGACAGAGACTTTTTTTTAAAAAAATTTCTTCTTATTTCAAATCAGCCTGAAATACTGTTTAACTTTGGAAAAATTGGTCCCTCTCCAGGCGGTTAACTGTGAAATGTTTATTTGAATAAAAAAGGAAAATATAAAGAGGTTTTCACAAAATGGAGAGTTCCGCTCAACGATATAGAGAGTGTTCTGACAGGTAGTGAAAATAACAAACACTAAAGCCTTGTTGACGACGACGCGTATAAAGAAAGAAATTTAGATAATGCGCAGATGATTTCATTACTCCTAACTCATTTGCAAACTCAACATTTTACGTGGCTTTACTATGAGTTTCTGCTAGAGACAAAATGTAAATTAAAGCTCAAACAATATTTAATTTATTTTAATTACAGTTGATTACAAGTGCACAGTATCACTTAAATTTTACAAACAACCGAATTTTTCGAAAAATGAAATTAAATTATGATACTTAGAATATATTTAACCCTTCACTTAGAAATACATTTTAAGATGGTATCCATATTTTGAATTCTAAATTATAACTGCTTGTTTGTTTAATTAGCATGGATAAAAGCGCTAAACATTGGTGTTTCGATCTGCACTCAAATCCCGGTGAAAACATTGGCTGCGTGAGCGTCTTCCCTATGTTTAAAGTGAATAAAGAATCAATTTCCCTTTACAAACTCTCCGTAAAGGCTTCCCTTCTTTTACATAGATCTACTGTGCTTTACAATCAAGTAATCTAATCCAATCCAGCCATGACCCACCAACGGCTAAACACTGGTAGATCGACCTGGGCTTGGAAAACGGTTTGGATGCATGAGAATTTTCACACTTTTCCCCATGTGTAATGCAGATACGGAAAATTTGCCTTTGAAAGTTCTACCCGAACCTATAGGCGGACACACCTCAGTTCCTTTGCCTTAATCAATTAACCTAATTTAACCAACTCACCCCCATATGTGATCGAGTGGTTAAGAGTGCTGAAGTACTCCACGAACGCATTCCTACCCTTAGGCCTGGTGTGTTTTGCCATATTCAAATAACTTAACCTAATCTAATTCAATCTAATTCAATCTAGTTCATCTCTTCAGCTTGCTTTCCTAGCCACTAACAACTGAACTTAACCCTCTAAACGAGGATCCGTGAGTAGCGCATTCAATTTACATTCTGAATACACGCCGCGGAGAACGTTCTCATCGCGTTGGTAGAAACTAGGATCGGAACTGCAATCAATTTGATTGGAAGAAATATGTGAATTTTGTACCTATGGTCAGGAGGCTAATGACTAAACTTCAAAAATTTCCTGGCTTTAGCAATTACTTTGCCGGATCAGTCGGAAACTATCAACATTCAACGATTTGTTAAACAAAGAACTGATAAGCAAACCTCAGATAAAACAACAATTAAGAATATTATAAGTTTATGAAACATGTAAAGTTTTAATCGCAGAATATTAATTCTGAGAAAGTTACCGGTAAGATAAAACTGCTGTTCAAAACTAGCTAATTGTTTTGCTTGAATTTTTGTTAATTTTTTGAAATTTTAAACATTACAGAACAACATACGCCGAACAGTTTTCTGCAGAAAGATATATTTGTAAATATTGCCTATTAACAACAGAGGCCAATAGGCCATAATTAAATTAAATGTCTTGTTCTTATCTATTACAGCAGAGCTCTTATTTTCAAAATACGCATTGTCAATAAAGCGTTTTTTCCCTCTAATTGTTCGTTATTTGTTTATTCCAATAATTAACCTAAGAGATATATCCTTTTGAAATAATTAATACAAGAGCTATATTTTTATATTAAGAAAACTTTTAACTCAGTTTAAATGAGCTGATGACGAATGTCTGTTTTCTCTCTAGAAGTATCAAGATGACTCATATAGCTGTCTAAAGAAAAGTGTTTGGCGTGTGCTGTTCTATAATGGAAAATATCGAAGCTCAACCGATCAAGTATTAGCATTTTTAAAAACACAGTACTCTTTTGTTTTTAAATGAATTTAAAATGAACTGAGTGAATGAGGACTATCTGCCGAGGGAAAGAATGCATCCACGGAGGACTAGGAAACTGAGTCATTTATGTTACACATGGCGAAATTCAAGAAAACATCTGTGAAGCCAGCTCATTTGTCAGTATTTGAGCCCAGATAAAACTGCGATTGATCAGTTGATTTTACCACATAGCCACTAGTGGATACTCGGAGTTGAATTTAAAGCAATAATCTTGTAGTAATCCCCTCTGGTAACCTTTATTTCTGAACTGACATTATTTCAACATTTCCTAAAACTTTCGTTTGGGAGAATTTTTTTTAAATATCTTTCAAATTAAACTGTGTCTTTGAGTAAATATACCGTAGATGTAAAGGAACATTAGTTTTTCTTATGATATAGCATATTTATATCTTACATTACTATAATTCTAGATCTTACATTACTATAATTCTAGATCTTCGTTTTCTTTTTTTGTGTGTTTCTGCGTATGCGAGCAAAAACTGAAACTTTTTATTTTGCAAATAATAATTTGATTCATGCCATAAAGTGAGGTAACAGTAGATAATTCTGCGATAACAGTAGATAATTACCTGTATATCGCTACTGATTGATATGATGGTTTGCAGTGAATATACCCACCCAAAGGTCGCTGTTTCTCAAGTTTTCTTTCTATCTGTAAAAAAGTTCTGTCGATAAGATGTTAATGGGTTAAAAAGAAATAGTTCTAGGTTTTAATGGGTTAAAACTAAGATGATGCATGGGTGAGATGAGTCATACTATCATCACTGATGTTGCTCAAGAAATGATTAGCAGAAAGCATAATGTAGTAACTATTTTCATTACCATACATTAGATTTCTGTTCGAGCATTAATCCAGAGGTAAGTGATGATTTCACTTCATTTCTAATACACATAAATTTATTTACATATAATATATGATCACAAGCAACAATCATTATCATTAAGGACACGCCTTTCGTTATTATTAGGCTTAACACCTTCGCTCTTTCATGAAACTAAAGTTATAGAATAGCATCAGAGACAGAGCGTCATCTAAGGACGGAAGCTATCAATTCATAAGAGGTAACAAGCTCTAGACTTAGTACGCCAACATCTGATGGGTTCTGAAATTATCTTAATTATCCTATAGCGCTTGAGAACCTTATACTTATCTCATGGAAACGAAGAAAATGAATGCTGAAAGCCATTGAAGGAATGTTGTCCTGGATCCTCAGACTCTTAATTCGACCCTGATAGTGCTTCAAATCTTGACGAATAACAGACTCTCTAAGCTATTAAGTGATAAGACTCTAAGACTGCTATTCTGATATCCAAACGGACCTGCTGGCATGAATGTTTTCGTGGTTTCCCGTTCTTTTTAAACATACCGTCTCATAGCCCATGAGTGCTTTGCCATACTTATATAACATGAGGTCGTATGGCTAATGCAAGGACTTACGACAAATAAGTAACAGTGAAATGCAATAGAAAATTAGAATAAAGAATGAAGTCATATCGCTTCCAACTTATCACCCTGAACATTTAAACATGCAGTCATTCTTGAATCTCTCTACATTTGCAACTTAAGACACACACGCAAAGGAATGGCTACGTGAAATAGATGACTTTTATCAAATAGACTTCTTTTCACAAAGGTTGTGGAAACTCATTACAAAGGTTTTAAAGGAAATTGCTTCCTGTTGAAAGTTACAAAAGAAACTCAACTGGAAGTGTTTCTTTATGTCACAAAAACCGGCCCGAATTTCGAAGCTGTGCAATAAATTATAACTATAATGAAAATGGTTTCATTCTCTTTTTTTTACCCTTTTATCTCGCGTTACATTTTAACCTTTGGGGTGAAGGCGGTGAACTTTGAAGTCGGTATTTTTGCAGTTCTGTTTGCCCTTACGGTAATTACATCACGGATTTCCTGCTGGGAGGGGAGTTGGAGGTTTACAACCTGACGTACAAATCCTTGCCAAAGACTGTCTCATATTGCTACAAAAAATGATGCTGTGTGGACCTTCCAAGAGCTATCTTAAATTTGCAAGTGGATGCTGTTAGTAAATGTTTTGAAGTAACTGAAAGAGGGTTTTTTTTAAAGGGGTGTGACCAAATTTTAATACTTTACTCATAACTGTTTAGGACTATTTTAACAGCTGAGAGCTATTACGAGGGACTATTACAAGAACCATTTCCGCGACGATTACCAGGGATTTTTCAAGCATAAAAAGGCATTTATCAGCTAAACTTTATTTCAACGATAGGATATTCCCACAGTTTAATTCTATGCAGTCACCTGTCATTGCAAAACACTTATGCAAGCACGTAGGAAACTCCTTAATTCGAAAAGAATAAGTCTTTTGACTACATGCTAAACCTTTCTTTCTAGTTGCCAATAAACATTGAATTTTTTCACTCCTCTTTAAAAGGATCTAAAAGATGGAAGTCTGATGGTGCTAAACTGGACTGTTTTTAAGGGAAGGAATTAAGGTAGAACGTTGCATTCGTGCTATGTGTCTGTAAACAAACTCTTTTCTTTACGCTCAGGCATCAGAAGACTAGAAAACCACCTAGTGTTCATCTTTCTAAACTGAAAATATTGAACTAATCTTTCCTACAACTATCGCTTATTTTAATGTCCTTAAAGATTTCTTGGACGATGATTCTCAGATTAGCCGTATTAGTGCATCAGCGGCATTCAGTAAGTATACATCGGTTGAGATTTTCTTCTACTGAGCTCGTGGTCTACATTCAACTACCATGTGGTCTTCTTTAACTCTACTTGCACCAGTCATATACTCTAGACCGAGGGACCTTTGAATTTGTTCGTAAGTCTCGAATAAATCTGAGACGAATTGGCATCTACGTTACTCAAAAATCTAATCATTATTCGCTGCTTATCATTGTTGTGAACCTCCTGTTCCGACATATTTATTACAACCAACTGAAGTCATGGCAAGGAAAACTAGATCTACTATTGACGTATTCAAATGTAGCTGTTGTTTGTTGAGTGAGTCATGATTACCTTCAAATCTTTAGAAGAACGAAGCGTGAAAATCCCTGTTTATATTTTACCGTCTCTCCAGAACATTTTTGCCCCATTACTTTTAGAGCATTTTACTTATATTTTTTTCTTTAAAATATGCTCATTTTATGTAATACGATACTGCTGATCATCAGAGATGAATTTCTAACTAGGGAAATCAGAACTAATTACAGACAACTGTTCGCGTCCTCCTGGATTCGATTCTTCATGGACTAGTTCTACAAGTGGTCGAGTGGTTAAGAACCTGAATACTCGTAGTTCGATCTGGTTTAGAACCCAGATGAATGGCTGGATGAGTAGCTAGTTTTCGTGATTTTCCCTATGTGTAACGTGAATACGAAACAGTTTCATACAAACGCCCTATCCGAAGGCGTCCGTCTCCTTTGACTGATATTCTCGAGTGCTTTTCCATATTCAAATAACCTAATCTAACTTAACACTTGGAAAATCCTCCACTGAGGCATCCTTTTCCTTAAGCAGATAGCTCGAATACTTTGCTATATTCACATAAAACCTAACCTTCTGACAGACTGAGCCGCTTTGCACTCGTCGACTTAAATGCACCAATGGAGTCGTGATGCATCACATCTTCGCAGTAGCAGTGGATCCTCAGGCGACTAAATGTATTAAAGAGTTTCAGTATAAGAGGGATAATTAATTGGTGATTACTGGATGTCAAAAAACAAAGTTCTGCTTTAAGTTGCACAGCTTTTATTTTCGTTTGGTTTATTCGATTATGGTAGAGCATACGAGGGCTATCAGCCTGAGAAAAGAGATGTCTTCGTGGAGGATTTTCTAAGCGAAACTGGCTCGACGTTACACGTGAGAAAAATCACAAAAAAAGTCGTAACCAGTCAGCTTACCTCAGAAATTGAACCAGGTCGAACTATCAGTTTCAAAGACTACAGCTAAGATAGACAGCGCAGCTTTTATTAAAATTCTACGCATTTTTAGACTTAGGTATAGTTAGGTTATTTGAATATGGCAAAGCCGCGATGCTATCTGCCTACGGGCAACAACATACGCATGTGTAAAACAAGCATTGCTGTAACAATATATGCTTAGTGTCAAAATTTAGGTCCACATAAAATGCACTATGGTAATGTTCAAGTATTCGTACATAATAATTATGTAAAAACAAGAATATATTCATCAGTTTAAAATTATAGTATTGTGTAAAATGTTTAAATATCAGTCTAAAAGTCTCAAATTCCAGTGTATAGTATCAGCAAAAGCTTCTGTTAAGCTCCTGACACTACGCTTCTGGAGCGCCACAGAGTTCTTGAGTTGTACAGTTGCGGATTCATGACGATACCCGAATAGTCCTGGTAGGTGTCTGGACCCGCTCTCACCTGTCATGTGCCTAAAACGAAAGGGGGTCCAGCCGGTATAATGGTTATGGTTATGGATATGGATATGGTGAAGTGTGGTGGACACCCATTGTTTAACCATTGGCAATGTGGGTGTTGTCCAGGCACACTAATTATCCAGATAATTACACCTCACTGGGCTCACAGAAGACCTTGCCAGGCGTTGCTTGCAATGCTTTGTATTGGTACCATACCGCAGGTAGTGCCTTTCTTTTTCCATTAAATATACAATGATGTTTTCACAGTTGGTGCCTTTCGCACTCACATGCTATGGAGGACAGCTCCAGGTCTGCTTACATACAATGAAGTAATAGCTATGTTATGTTATTCTATGCTGTGTTGCATAACTCAGTGCCTCTTGTGGACAGGAAGTTCATTATATTTCTGATTTTTTTTTCTGAGATGGTTGTTCTTGATAGTATATCTTATAAAAGGAGTCATTTCACTTTCTGAATTCGAGGCTTTTAAATGATGTTTAGTTGTGAGGGAGTCATTTTGTTCGCTTTAGAATTTCCAATGCACAGTCTCACGCGCTGGAGATGAAAATGTTTTTTCTGTACAACGTTGCCATTGCTCGCTTTGAAATCCTTGAGTTTGTTAATCAAAAATTCGTTAAAGTTTTACAAAATATGAAATCGATAATAAAACAAATTCTAAATTTCAAATTTGAGCTTCCAGATGCCCATATTCGCAGGAGGATTACGTTATTCGAAATATCACAATGAATGCAAGAAGCATGCATACATTTATGTAGATTCTTCATAATTTAATTTCTTTAAATATAACACAGGGAGATAGTATTCGGTGGCAACAATCTGAAAAGTGAAACAACGCTCGTAGTGAATCAACGCAAAATGTGAAAACGAAACTAATAGTCCTGGGCAAATTTCCTCTTTGGACTAAAAAATGTAGTTGATGTTCTTTTATAACGACTTTCTCGTCCTACACAGAAAAGACGTTATAAGAAGTGATAACTAGTAAAAATCGATATAAATGTAGAGCATCGAATGTAGACTGGAAGCATTTTGTACAATTCTCCTTATGTCACTGTAATGAAATATATTGTTATTGTAACAAATGGTCATCGAAATAATATCGGATTTATAAAACTGTATCTCTCATACTATGCCCCCAATAAGCAGATAGCTTTGTGTGCTTTACCGTACTTATAACATAAAGGAATTCTTGCACTTTAGCCTGATCAGCAAAAGACTGAAGTAAAATGGACAAATTTTATTTCCTGTGCAGTACAATATAATACCCCTTTCAAAAGAAGATCGAAATAAGAATCATTCATTTTTTTATCACTTGTAGTTTAATTTATTGCATTTTGGAGGTACTGTGTTACAAGCTTCGAGCAATAAACTGTGGTAATCACTCTAATGAGAATGAGGGAGTGCTAGATATAGACGGAACTCAGTTTTAACGTAGAAGTCATTATGGAAAATTTTCGCAGCAATGTTAGAAGTGTAGTTACGGAAACAAAGATATAAATCAAATATTATGACCACTGATAGCTGTGATTTCTTTCCAATGTATTTATAATTATCTAGCCGCGATGCTAGCTAAGAAACGCATTAATATAGGGATGCTTCTGCAAGGGAATCAACACGAGATTCCACAGTGCTAAATCTCCTTATTTTAGTGACATCGTCTACTTGTTTCTTTGTTCGTTTTATTGAAAATGGCAAAGTATATTCTAGTTTGCTACTTTAAAATATTAATTTCAAAATCGTAATGGTCCGCTAACATTAATATTTTTAACATATATTGTCATCACCGCACGTAGAGGATTAGAGAATTTTAGTAAATTTGAGGACTATACCATCTCCCCCAGTATTCGTCAACATAGTTACTAGACAAGCCAGAAAGAAACGGCTTTGTAATGCCTATTCTAATAGAGCAGATTATTGAGCTATCTATTTAAGGGAAAGGCTGTCTTTATCGAGAACACTCTAAGATAAACTGAATCTTATTTAGATTACACACGTGAAAAGCCGTGAAAAAAATCCATCCAGCCAACTCGTTCGCCAGGATTCAGTCGTAAGTCAGTTTACCAGCTATCAACTAACTTTCTTAGTTACTCAACTACATCTAAACATACATCGATTGGAACAATCCTTACTAGTACTGAATAAGTATCACTACTACTTTTATTATCTTTAGCAAAGTTTCCATTTTTCATATCGATTATCGCAGTTCACATTTTCTGGAGATAACCTATTAGCGCCTAGAACACTTTGAGCAGCGAACCATCAACCGTTAACCTTTAATACCTTTCTTATCTTTAATGTTCTTGTATCTGTAAAAGAGACATTTTTGACAACAATCATTTGCATATTTTTTTTATTGGAGATGCTTTGCAGTCAAAAATATGTATCGCCAGGAAAATATTAAGCCAGCATAACCGATAAGTTTACTTTAATTCTTTCAATTCCTAATGGATTTTATTTTGAGAACTTTAATATCCAGTAATCACAGGACTTGAGACAATGTGAATCGGTAGCTCCACTAAACTGAAAAGTCAGGAAATTACTAATAGAGATCCCCTTCAAGCTGTTATATAAGTGTTTCCCGTGCAATGGCTCCAACGTGTCAAAGAGGGAATCATGCCAGCTTTTAAAAACAGAGACCTATGTAATTAGAACACAAATGGGAGCCTTGCGTGAGAAAACTCAAGAGCTGTTCCATGCTGTTTTTATAATTGAAAAGGTGGGACCGAAACGTGTATAGCAAGCGCCATTTATTCTCAATTCGATTGCTTTAAATTGTACCATTGGAGCAAGAAAAATTCATCGAACAAAATTATAGCACTTAAATGGTAGAATCTGGCACACCTTTTCTGAAATCCTGAAAAAAAAATAGCAATGGCACATTCACTTCAATGAAAGGGGAAAAAACATCAAACGCTAAGCTACAATCAGTCCTTTAGAAGCGTTTGAGTCTTTTTGGAAGGAGACTTCCAAAATACACTGTTAAAATTTCTCACGAAATGATAGTGAAATGACTGTGAAGAATAAAAGGCTTCCGTTTAATGTGCACTTCTTTCTCCTACATTTTTTTTGTTTCAACATTTAGTGATTTTAGTGGACTTTTCTATTAGTGAGAGTATTTCTTTACACCTGTTCTTGAGAACGAGATTCATTCCTGAAGCCTACCACGAACAATGGATAAAACGTATCTGGTATGGAGTTTCTCCACGTTCAACAAGCGACGTCTTGGTCGCATTCCGAAGTAACCATGTCAATTGTGTCATTGCAAGAGACTTGCTAAATCAATTTGGTGATGAACTTCCTTGGTCCTCCTGTAGCTCTGACTTATTGCAACTCAACTTCTTTTTATATCTACTTTAAAGTATACTGCGAGGACCACTGTAGAATTATTGAAAATAGCGATATCAAGTATGATAGGTTCTGTTACAATAATCCAATTCGAGCGTACAAGCTTCCGCAGAACAGAGAAATATTTTGGGAAACTCATCTTTCATTTTTCTTTATTCTCATGCGTAAGACCTAAAAATCTGAAAATAATACTGTTTCCGTTCAAACGTTATGTAATTGTTTCATGGTCGAAACCCTGTGAAAGACCCTATATACCACTGTGCATGTTCTGGCATATGGTTTGTCATTCTATGCATATGCAATAAATGCCTAAAAATATTTTTTGTGTGTCCAGCTAGTTTTGGTAGATTAAATTCGAAGTAGATCTAATACATCATAACAAGGGTAAGCGGTAATCTAGGAATTCCAATCAATTTCTTGCATCGATACCTTTTAAAAGAACGGTTTTCTTTATGGTCGAAAGACATTTTTTTTTGCAATATACAGCATAATCATAGTACAAATAATTGCACAAAAATAACTTCAAAATAACAGTTACACTGAAAATATGATCAAAGGTTTAAAAAAATAGGGTTCATTAGAATTATATTTTATTACTTTTTATGTTATTATTATTATTTTTAATTTTATAAATGTAAACAAGCTTTTCGAAACTAAATGACATATTCTAACTGCACAGAAGTTAAATTTTAATTAATGTTATGGCTGCGCTTGATGCATTGATGCAATTGTTTATATATTTTACATAAAATTGCTTAACTTCATACTTAAATTATTTCGTTCAAAATATTCAAGCTACGTCTTGTTTTCCGTAATGAATCATAATAAATTATTGTTTAACTAAACCCGGCTTCCACTAGGTCAGAAGAAGAACGACTCAATAATGTTGGTTCGGTAACAACTTTTATTTTGGGATCTTTCTCATGGGTGACTTTTAAAATTCAAAACTTAACCTACCCATGTAATTCAAAATTTAACCTACCCATGTAATTCAAAATTTAACCTACTCATGTAATTCAAAATTTAACCTACCCATGTGTTTTAAATAAGATTTGTGCTTGAACATTCTTTTTCAACGCAATCAAATCCTCTTGGGTGATGCGACACTTGCGCACATGACAGTTACTTACAAGTGTTATTTACGCATATCATCCTCGAAGGAACATGAAATTTTCTACAGGTGTAACCAGTTATGGACAACATTTCCTCACAGCCTGTCAGAAAAAAACAATCAGCAATATAAAAACGATTTTTCTTAATTAGTGTGCATTCATGGTCCGAGAGTTTCATGTGCATTATTAGTTTATTCCGAGTTCTTATTAGAACATTTACGTAAAATGAATTTTCCTTTATTGAAACATCTAAAAGTAATCTATAAACACTATGGGAACGCATGAAATATTGTTTAAATATATAACTATGCAGACATACAAACACATTTCTCCCAATTATAATTTTCTTGCTTTCGCGATTTCCCCGAAACTATCGGCCAGGATTTCAAAAAAAATTGACCATCTTATGTAAACTCTTAAGTGAATTTAGAAAGAGTAACTACGTAATGCCTTTTCCCAAAAGATTTTAGAAGTTATTTTGAGTTATGCTAAAAAATAACTTATTTGAAGTTACGAAAATGAAAAAAAAATTATTTATTTGAGAAAACGTTATTATTTTTAACGTAAGTCATTTTAATTCTACATTATTTTTATTTTGAAAAAAAAGTCGGCTAAAAATACTGCTTTGTTTATATAATGCTGCACGCAGTACATATTACAATATTATGTGGATGACGAAAACGATATTTCATTTAAAATATTTTAATGTTTGGAACATAAAATAAAAGCAGCATATACAGTATTAAAGATATCAAATTACGTATACAAAATTTCACACTCATGGCACAGTTATAAAGACACTGAGCTTTAAAATGTGTTACATTTCGGAAATATTTTGATATTTTAAAGGCAACTGATTCCTTAAGATATTTATTATTCTTTACATCTTAACACATGCATAATATAAACATTTGTTAAAATTTGTATTTGTTCATTCCAGTAGCTTAAAATTTTGTAAAGAAAACTAATACTCCAGGTAGATGTTCCAGGTTATCGAAAGATAATCAAGAAAATATGTTTCCGGGCAGAACTGCCACAAACTACTATTACTTGCTCCTCATTGAATATTTCTTGCACGCAACTGATGCCACTAAACTCTTTTTCTTGCAACATAATACCGAGATCAAATATATCGCATTTCACGGGTTCAAAAAGTTATACTGGCACGATTCAAATTTTCAGTGTCTTGGAAACGAACATTAAAATCGTCTTTTAAATTTAGCAAGTAGCTTCTGTCTAACAATAGATCTTCCACAAAATATTTTGCGTTTTTTTACTTCTTTGTGCGAAGTAAATGAAGTATTATAATCGCAAAAATTTTCGGGTGTTGCATTTCAAGGAAAACATCCATTTTTCTGCCCTCGAATCCATTTGAACGAGTGACATCTGTACATATAGACTAAATAAAGGACTCTTTTTTTTTCCCGAAACGAATTATAAAATAGATTTGAAATGGATTCAGAAGAGATTTCTGCGCACCTCTTTCGTTGGTTGCAATCAGTTGCACCAAACGTATAAACTATACTAGCGGAAGTACCCGATGCCATTTAAGTTAGATTGAGAAAAATGCATCTAACAACAGAGAGAACGATACCTCTGTAATCCTTCTCTAATAACGATACAAATAATACGATTCATAATCATACATTTTTCAGTCTGATGCGATATGGAACCCGCATAAAAAATTGATAAAAAAATAAACTAATTCTTCCTCATTATATCAGCAACAACGGCACGCAATTTTTATTGATTTTCGTCTTTCTAACTAAATGGTCGTAAAAGCTCAAGTTCCATTCAATATTTCACCTATATTCAATTTTAGTCGATTAAATGGGGCAAAAAATTAATCATAATTGGTCAAAAATCAAGAGCGCGAACAAACAAACAAACAGGCATCATTCTTTATATATGTAGATTTTGCAAAACTATAAATTTTTGATTAACAAGCTCTACGACTTGAAAGCGAGCAGTAGCAACACATTTCGAAATAAAGCGTTTTTATCTCCAACGCGCGAGATTGTTACCACTCGGAAAAATGAGTTCGAAAATTAGCATTTTCAAATTTTTAGTCCAGAGGGGCTTTGTCCCTGAAGGACTTTTGTTTTCGTTTTGCGGTTTTTCGTTAGAAACATTAAAAGACTGAATCACTTTTCAAACTGTTGCCACAAAATATTGCAGTCCTGTATTATATTTAAAGAAATTAAATAATGAAAATCTGCATAAATGTATGTATGTTTCTTCAAATGTGATAAAACAACGGTGCATAGAGCCATCCAATTTTGAATAGCGTACGTTTCCACCCGAAAATGTGCTTCTGAAAGCCCAAATTTGGAATTTGGAATTTGTTTTATTATCGATTTCATAGTCTGTTAAACTTTAACGGATTTTTGATGAACAAACTCAAACGATTTAAAAGCGAACAATGGCAACACTCTACGGAAAAAAAACCCTTTTTATCTCCAGCGCGCGGAACTGTGTATCGGAAATTCTAAAGATGGGCTAATTTTAAAATTATTTTGCGATATTGCTCTTGAACTAAATTTTACGGTTTAAGTGCGAAAAACATGATATTTAATAAATGAAGGTAACACAAAAAATTTTTAAAAAAAAAGGCCCTTTGGACGTAATTTACAATCTGAAACCTTTCAAATTTTTTTAAAATTAATATATCGGCTGACTAAAGTCGTACGAAGATAGGAATAGTCGAAATGGCTTCCTACGAATTTTTGGGAAAACATTGTATTTAATGTTTGGCGATGCTACTTTTATTTCATTGTAAAACTTAGAAATTTTTTATTAACAAACTCTACGATTAGAAAGCGAGCAGTGGCAACACTTCTCAAAATAAAGCAGATTTTTATCTCCAACTCGCGAGACTGTTGCCACTCGGAAAAATGAGGGCGAAAAGGAGCGTTTTCAGAGTTTTTAATTAATATCTCTGATTTTTAACTATTTGTTTTTCGGAAAAAGGTGGACGTCGGACTTAGGACCCAGAAAAGAATTGTAGAAAGTTTGGTGACGATAGCTATAGTAGTGACTGAGTTAATCGCGAGCAAACACACAGACATTCTTCTTTATATATATATATAAAAGACGCCTATATATACCAAGAAAAAGTAAGAAAATATTTCGATTGTTTTACTCATGACATCATTTGAAAATTCGTATAATAGCATATTACACGTCATAAGGAATATGATATGTCATTGAAATGCATTAAAAATGCCAAAGAAACAAAGTAATATTCAATACATGTACCACAACAACCTCAAAGCAAACGACCATAACAAGCTCAAACCAAAAAGTAAAATAAAACCATATAACTAAATTTAAGTTCTTAAGCACAAATTAAAGGTTAAAGCCAAATCTTTCATTTTGAAGGATAGAAAGATTAACACGACCAAGCTTAAATTTAAAGTTAACAATTACAGCTTAAAAGAAATTAACTTACAATAATTATTTAAACTGAACAAATAAAATCAAATTAATAAAATTCACTTACTGGAAATCCAAATTACGAAACGGTGAATAACTAGTAATCAAAATTAAGAAACAATATTACATTGTAGGGATTTATATTTATTTTAAAAAACCAATTTAATTTAATTTGAAATTATTTTCCTATAAATCTTCATTTCCCCTAACGGTCAATGGCAGAACATTTAAATTTGATAGCGCGCGTGAAGTAATGCAGGATTTCTTCGATTTCCTTGCTTCGAAAAATTCTAAAATTATTCTACAGTGGCGCCAGAACTAAAAAAGGTGGTGGATGATGATTCTCCACAACCAGGATTTGGTGACTAGGTCCCCTAATCCCAAGTCGCCCTTTAGAACGAGAAGCATATAAGGTGTTTCTCGAGCCGCCTTCGCGATATAGTGGTCAGGACGCTCAACGCTTACTCGAGAGGTCCGTGGAAAGCATTGCTCATTTTTCATCTCTCTTGCTTCGAAATAACATAATGTCTCTACAGCATAATAAAAGCGAGCAGTAGCAACATTTTTCGAAATAAAGCATTTTATTTCCAACGCGCGACGCTGTTGCCACTCGGAAAAATGAGTGCGAAAATTTATAATAGCGGTTTCAGAATTTTTAATTAACATTTCAGCTGATTAAAGTCGTACAAAGATGGGAATAGCCGAAATGGCTTCCCACGAATTTTTGGAATCGATAATAATGTATTTAATGTTTGGCAATGCTATTTTTATTTCATCGTAATACTTAGAAATTTTTTATTAACAAACTCTAACATTTGAAATTAAGCAGTGGCAACAACTTTCGAAATACAGCAGATTTTCATCTCCAGCTTGCGAGACTGTTGCTACTGGGAAACATGAGGGCGAAAATTATCGTTTTTCCGAGTCTTTAATTAATACCTCTGATTTTAGCTAATTTTTTTTGGAAAAAAGTGGACTTCGACCTTTTCCAGCACCCAGAAAAGAATTGTAGAAAGTTTGGTGACGATAGCTGTGTTATTAGTGGACAAATACACAGACATTCTTCTTTATATATACAAATATCCACTCTGTTACCCAGCTCAATGAACTCAGTTTTTTTTTATCTTACGTTCTGGTAAATTGTACATTTTTTGCTTTGAAAGGGGTTAAATTATGTTATTCTTATATTCCGGTTAAGGTTTTCATACCTTCAATTAATCCGCATGCAATAGTTGTAGCGAGAACAATTTAAAAATGGCGCTAAGCCTAACGAGGCCATCATTGGTTTACATTTGAAACCCTTAGTAGAATAGCGCATTAAGACAGTTTGTGCACCAAATTTAGTGTCTTTCTGCCGAGTGGGACCAAAAGTAAACTTTCAATTTCGTGCACCAAAAAAGCTGTCTTTCAGCCCGTTGACCGAATTACTTGTTTTTGCATAGAAACTCTAATTTTAATTGGAAAAAATCGTTTTTTTAACTGTTTTTAACTGTATTTGGTGTTTTATGTTTTTCTATCTTTTACAATTTTTAATGAAGTTGCTTTGAATTCTTACCAATTTTTTGCCTTGCCTCGAAGTGATAACTGAATTAATTGAGTGAGAAATATATCTGTAGTGAAATTCCAGAAAATATGTTTAAATGAAATGCACAAAGATATGTATAATTTAATAGGTCGTACAAGGAAGTCATGTGGTGACCATATCAGATATTTATATATATATATATATATATAGTATATATATGTGTGTGTGTGTATTTATTTGTGTTCTTGTGTGTATTTATTTGTGTTTATATATATAGTATATATATGTGTGTGTGTGTACTCTGCCGCATTTGCTGCATACAAATTTTAATCTGTCTCGCTCGCTATGTATATATGTATGTGTGTATATACATATTGTGTATTTTTGCCTTATTTTTATTTTATGTGATTTATTCCTTACTGCACGACATAGCTTTATATCAATAAACAGTTACCAATTTTATTAATTTTCTTTGGTGTGTGTAATTAATGGGATTTTGATTAAGCCGATCGATTGCCAATTCATACTTAGCTCTTACTCTCCTTTAAAATTTCATCGACCCCGTTGAAACCCATGTCTTAGACTATGAAATAACAGCAAGAGAAGAATTTTTCATTTTGTTGTTTTATTTACTTGTATAATGCCAGGGAATAAAAATAAATAAATAAATAATAAAAATAAAGTCAGGCTAAAGATAACATATTGCGATGCTTAAAATCAGACAAATGGTCTGCGGCGAAAGTGAATGAAATCTCATCAAAGCTTATTAAACTTTGGGTGGAGATACATTAATTTCGTATTTAGATTGTTATCGATTTCATAAATATGTTATTGAAATAATGGTGCAAGATCGAAGTCATGACAGTGATGCGCCGATTGCCACCGATTAATCTAAAAATGCTGATTTATTTGCTTATTCTAAGTGAACGCCCTTAGGGTTTTCCCTGATCATTAATTCAGTCATTTATCCCGCGTGTAAGAACCATCACAAGATTATAAGATTCTTAAGAATACTGGGTTTCAGATGAAACAGAGAATTAGTTCATTCTTAATGTATTTTAAACGCAGCCCTTAAATTCGTTATTATTCAAATGGAACATTAGGAAATGCCTAAATTTTTCAAAGACTGTGTAGAGAACTTTTATTGATTTGGTTTCGTTTTACTGATTATGGCAAAGTATTCGATGCTATCTGCCTAAGGCCTGCTTCGTGGAGGATTTTCTAAGGAAAACTGGTTCATAGATATGTTACACATAGGAAGAACTACAAAAACGGCCATGCAGCCAGCTCGGTCGCCAGAATTTGAAGCTCGGATCGGACTACCAATGTTCAACGACTTTACCGCTCCGTCATTTGAGAACCTTTAGATAATTTTTAAGCTGAAAACGTTCGAATTCATATTATACGTACATAAAGTATGAAAGTTATTTATATCAGTCCTTTGATTAGGATTGGAATTAAGAGCAAATTGTCA
Source organism: Stegodyphus mimosarum (assembly GCA_000611955.2). NCBI lineage: Eukaryota > Metazoa > Arthropoda > Arachnida > Araneae > Eresidae > Stegodyphus > Stegodyphus mimosarum. The sequence goes on along the minus strand of KK118103.1, from coordinate 240,164 downwards.
ACTAAAACCTACTTAAGTAATGTACGTATCCTCTAGGAGCTATCTGGAAAAAGTTCAGTAGATGTGATCCTTCTCTTTTAGCTTTGGCTGCATTCTTTATTAAATCCTAACTGAAAATGAATTAGCAAACGCGTTAAAATTCCTTTAATCAAACATTTAAAGTTAGGAACTACTTACCTCATTAAAATATCGTAGCTGGATACAAAGTTAGAGGATTAATTTCCCCCCCCCCCCGAGCTCCAAAAAAAATCTTTTTTACAGAATGGCAGCGTGGCAGGTACCTTTTGCCTGTTTCAATGAAACCATTATTTAAAAGTCATCAAAGTATAAGGATATAAATTATACTCGCAGTTAACATAACATCATTCTAGTCATAAACTTTAATTCCCGACGCTTTAATCAATCTTTAAATGACCTCTTATCTCCTGTGTAGTTGAGAATAAAAATCTCTCAGACAAATCATCATATTTATTCGTACTTACGTTCTACATCTACAGCTGAAGACAAGACGTAGACGACAGCAGATCCATAATCACTACCATAGATAATGCAGAAGGATAATTATATATTTATAATCTCGTGTTAACAATAAGAAAAGCGGGAAAAAAAACTAAAGAGGCCGCATAATTGGCCCATTTGGAGAGGGTCTATTAAATTCTTTGACATTATATCGGAGATCGTGAACAATAGATGCTTCGTTACGTCTTTCAGGATGAGGAAAATGCAGTCGGACACGCATGTATACTGAACCCGGTTTTGAAAGCGTGAATGAAATACGGAAATATGAGCAGAAGGTGTTGATGAGTGAAGGGAAGTTTACAAGGAATATAATTGTATCTGAGCGAAGTAAGCATTCACTTATTTCTGAAATAAAAGGGGATGCAATGCAATACCTAACAGGCTTTTTAAATATAATATGACAATATTCTTTTATGTTATGTAGCGTGTAAGTCTTCAGTCTTATTACATTGTCTCTAATAATAGATTCATGGCTAGAAATGTATCGAATCTTTAGGCACAGTACAGCTTTTAAGTGATATTGTAAAAGCGGAAAACATTTATTCTCCTAGAGCACTTTTCATTTAAACAATTTTATTACATAAAACTTCCCTTTCTTGATCCCTTTTCAGTGCTTCTACGGTTGTCATTAAATCCATTCTCTATTAAGATCTTCATAGTTATGTTTTCAATAACATATAATGAAGTCAAAGGAAGTGGCATTATACTATAAAAAACGCGGTGATTTACACATTTGAGAGCTTTAAACGTAACCTTCAAAAAATAAACCTTTAAAATCTTAATTAAAATCTTAATACAAATGGACAAGTATTTCTTCAGTGGCCTTTTTTGGAATTTCACTTTCAGCTAAATTTATTTCAGAAATACTTCCACTTTTGACTTGCGTATACATGACTTATAAAATCTGAACATGGTGGGTTCTTTCTAGTTGGTGTTGTTAATATAAGATTAATTTAAGGATTTCATGAAATACTTCATGGTATTTTCATTTTGTTCCCCATTGATGAAACTAGAAGTCGAAGATGATATTTCATAAATTATCTGAGGACTATAAATATTCTGAGAATGGATATTTCCGTTCTCAGAATTTAAATTTATAATTTTAAGAAAGGTCAATAACAATGTGAAAGAAAGAAGAAACAATGTGACTCATTTATGGAATTTTGTTAAAATTGATTTGGATTATTAAATAGCATTATTTATAGAAATAAAGATGGTTATAAATTCACATATTTAACTCTGTTTCGTGTTATTTGTATGCTATCGCTTGGAAATTGAAAAGTACAAAATCTGTTGTTAATAATAAAAAATTATAAAAAAGGCACTATATCTAGTATGAAAATACTAAAAATGGTCTCTCTGTTTATAAGCCTGTCTGTATGACGCTTGGTATGCTTGTACAGCTGCATGATTTCTTCGGAAAAACTCATCTTTTGAAATACTGTTTAAGTCTCTGATTGCGGTTTTCTAGATCTCTTCAGAGCTATTACACTGACGTTTGAGATAGTATCATACAGCAAAAACTAATTACGCGATTGAATTTCTCAGTGCAAAATCGCCGAGTTCTTTTCAAAATTTCATAGACTTTTCTTTACTGGTTTACTGTCATTCCGAAACAAATTCTTTGTGAATTATGCCTTACCAATAAAAAAAGGGCGCTAACATTTCTTTACTTAATAGGCCTGAAACCGAAATTTCCTTGGCCACAATGAGCCTTCTCCAATCCAAGCAGGTGACTGCCATTTTTCCTCTCTGGTCATAATTTGTTTGAAAATAAATAAGTTAATATTTCCCATTTTTCTAAGTTCTGATTATGGCAAAGTACTCAAAGGAATCCATCAAGCGAAAAACTTTTAAAGGGAAACTAGCTATCTATATCTTCCTGGGGAAACCACGGAACATGCAGCCAGTCCATTTCTCTGGAATCTGAACCCGGGTCGGCCTATCAGTGCTTAGCGATTTTGCCGCTGGAGACCAATATCTGCCACTTAAATCAACTCATTACACGTAAAAATTCGATCTCCCTTTTGTTTTGCATTCAATGGATGAAGGCCAAGACGATCTCAGATTTATCTTTTTTTTTAAGACTGTGACAAATGTCTTGTTAAATTCTTAAAAAAAGTAAATTTTAGGACAGATTTGGGAGCAGTGCTTTTATTGGTGTTGAACTCATCAGTTATTACTAGAAAAGATGGTAACGATTTTTCATCAAGAGTTAGTGAAATTTTTCGGTGTTCTAAACTGCGAATTACAACCGCTTCTCGATTCATTATCGACATCAATATCTTCATGTCCGTCATGAAATCTTCTTTGCCAATGAAAAACATTGAATCGTGAATTAATGCTTTCGAATGTTTCACACAACAATGTAAACATCTCCGTTGCAGTATTCTTCTTTTTTACAACAAAACATTTTAGTATTCTTTACTCCACTTTCGAATCCATAACAGCAGATGTTCACTTGATCTATGCATGAAACTGGATCTCTGGATCTATGCACGATTAACTGCATAAAAAATTGTGTCCGCGTTTCAGAAAAAGCAAATTAAGGTATCTTTGTAGTAAATATTGTCAGTTATCGTTCAAGAAGTTTGGGGAAATTTATTTTAAAAAATTAGTTCTAAAGACGGACTGTGTATTATGACCTACAACAGTCAATGTGTAGATGAAAAACTCACTAAAACCTTTTTGAACCTATTTTTGCTCACGCGCCTAGTCGAACTGAGTGCTAACAAAAGAACTATCAAATACACCTTCAAACAGTCAAATTAGTCTCAAGTAAACAAAGCAGGTCAGACACATTTATGCTATAAATTAATTATTTGCTTTAAACAAAAATGATGTAACAGACTATTCCGTATTTTGTTCATGATTTATAAATGATAAATATGAATATGTTTTTTCTCTTCCTGGGTTTAGAAAATGATCAGTCACTTTTCTTATCTTAATGATTGAAATTTTCTATTTACTTGACGAGTTTCAAATATAAAGCTAAATTTTTGCTTGAAAATTATGTATATCAGAATTGTTACTGATTACTTCCTGTAGAAAACGATAAAAGCATACAATGTATGTAAGTATTAGTGTACGATTTCAATTCAATCAAAACATTTTGAGCGTGAAATGTATATAGGAAAAAGGTCCGATAAACTGGTTAATTTGCATTCCTTTAAGTAAACGTTGAAATTAATTATTATAACCTCGGTTAATTTCACTTATGTAAGCATCCTCTAAAGTATTCCTTCTAAGATATAAAATTAGACAGTAAAAAAGCAATAAGTTTTAAAACTTCTTGGCTTATTTTGGAGTACTTATTTATACGCGCCTAAACATATTGCTTTTGTCTCTTAAAATAAAGTGAGTGTTATCAATTTAAAGTTTATAAAGTGTGTCCTATTTCGTTTTTCTAATTGAAATAAAGGATCTTTTGCGTTATCCACACCAAACAGTTTCCTTTAACAAGATATATGCGACGACTTGATGCTTTCGCTAAAAAAAAATATATATACTTTTGTCATCAGTATATTTTCACCCGTGGAAAAAGTTTTCTAAACATAAGAAATATATCTCTTACGGTACTTACTCTGAAAACGAAAAAATAGCACATATATTGTGTTCTAGAAAACTGTTTGCGGCTTGTTGTCCTGTAAAGAAAAAGATCCAATATTTTTCATTAAGAAGAAAGAAAAAAAAATTAATACATTTGTTTACCATCGATCTTGATCTTACATCTTACTGAAATTCAAATGGAATCATTTTCCTCAAATATATACAGTGAAACTATAGAAAGGCTTAAATAAGTTGATCCGATCATGCCACTACAAAATCTACATTCTGCAGATGTCAACGCTGCTAATTGCGTGTCGTTGCTCGCGTGGGTGACTATGGTAAAGTATCACGTGTGACATCATGATCACTTCACGTGACCTTTCGTCACCGTGTGGGCTGCGCGGACATAAACATATGTGTACTTACTCGAAATCCCTTATTTGTGGGGAGTGGGTGATATATATGATGAACCGCAGAACAGTAGTTATGCCAGTGGCACGCAAATCGAAGTCTGCGATTGTTTAGCGATTCAGGCGTATCGCCGAATGATTCGACTGAGTCACGGAATGTTGTCGCACGCATGGTTGGGTAGTTGATACAGTTATCCAACAACCAATGTAGTTTTGATTAACGCTGTTAAAATGTATCTAAGTACATTCGAAATACATCGAATACATTTTGAATTAGACTTTTAAAATACACATAGGTACTGCTCTTTGTCATATACAGGATGTTTCACAAGTAAGAAGAAAAATTTATACTTGCTAGCAAAATTATTATTCCTTGCAATAAAAAAATACTTCAATTCCTCATCACCCGATGAGGGAAAAAGAAACATTATGTTCTGTATTCAGTTATGGGTTTAGGAAGTTACTTGACCCTAATGCTTATCACAGCACAAAGTAAATTCTACTTTTGGCCCCTCAAGTCTCCAGAATTGATCACTTGAGGCCTTTCTGAGAAGCGATTTGTCAAACCACTTTGTGAAAACCACTCCTATCAATCACATTGTAAGAATTCATCATCATTGTTGTTATTAACAAATATCTGATACTTAGCGCTTAAACCAGTAGCTATCTTGTTTCCCAGTACTCGTGGGTTACAGAAATAAAGCCATTAAGTGCAAAGAAAAGGTTTAGATAGTCTCTGTCTATCGTTTATAAAAATCATACAATATACTGCAGAATTCTTGAGTCTAATGTAGAACAGATAAACACTAAGGCAATCAAGTTCAATGAAGAGATAGAACTATGATATAGCAATAACTTAAGGATAATCCTGGAAATTGTATCACTTGTTTAGATGACACTGCCAAGCATCTTCCCTATCTTTTCTATACAATTTGTATTATGAATCTTGCTAATTATGCGTTCATCAGTCTCTTAGTAGAAGAAAATTCATTAAATTTGAGTTTCTGAAGAACAGTAGTTCTTTCTTTGCCAGAAAAGCTGTATTTTTATCTCTGTTTTTCCACAATGAGTTGTTAAGCCACTGTAAAGCAAGAAGTCAGTAAGAGAATACAAAAGGCACTCATAAATCGGCACTCATGAATTTTGCATTTTGCACTTTGGTAGCTGAGGAAGGTGATTCTATAGTCAAACCATCGAAACTAGTCCTGAAAAATTTACAAATATAACGTTGATTCTTGTTATTTGACTTCTCCAATAATCATTATTCGGCGGGTTATTTTAACCTAACTGATGAATATGTTTCGAGTCACAAATTATTTTGCTGGAAGAATCTGAAAGATACATTTAATGTCCGACAGGATGAAGATGGAGACCTTACAACAATAAGTTATTGCAACGCCATGTGAATTGCTTCCAGTTCACCACCAAAACTAGCGGTTTTGTCACCGATTGCTTTACGACAAGGAGGTGTAAAAAAACTTCATTTGAACTTCAAAAGCAGATTGTTACAGCAATGTATCTCAAAACTGCTACTGTTAGAATGCGTGTAGTATGAAACTGACATACTGTACTGACACAGTTAATGTAGCTTTGATATACAAGAAATGACAGTTTAATTCTCAGGATTGTCATATAATGTCGCCTCTGACGTAACTGTATTAAAAATGATGTGAATGTTCGTGTCTGAATATGTTATGTTATGTTATGTAGAAGTGCGGAAGCCACCTAATAAGTAACCTAATACCTACTACCCTAAGTAAGTAGGTATTCGCCCTACACACTAACTAGAAAACTAACAACATTCCGGCATCATTCCTCGAGTCATGATGGAACTTGTGACTCCAGCTAACACTACAAGTACTGCCATCCCCGGCGGCATCAATGGCACTCTTAACCTTTCAGCGTTAAATTAGCTCAAGTAATTGGATCACGTTACATGATATACATTGCAATATACATAGTTGTACCGGTACATATTTCAAGATGCTGTCTATTGTAGGGATACAGGCATCATGTTTTAGGACATTATATATTGCAGTAAATACAGGCATGATGTTCCCACGTTACAAATTATTTTTACAAACATGATCTGTTTACATCAGTGTTTACTATCAGTATTAACTAACAAATTGTTTACAAAGTTTACATTTAAGTACTGTTGTATAGTTTGCGCTGAAACTTAAGCAGCTCAATTTTGACGATTCATTATGTGCTGTAACGTACGTTTTTGTGATAACTGATTTTCAGAAATTGCATTATATCTAGCAGTACATTGTCATTCACATGAAGAATTGATCATGACATTAAAACTTGTGGTGGCTAGAAGCAACATATTTCTAGTTTATAGATCATGGTTTAGAGGCAGTCAATTATTGAGCAAGAAATCGATATCGACTCGTGTACTTTGCCTTAAAAATACGTCAAAATTTAAAGCAAAATATTAATACCAAATTTTGTGTCAAAATTTGAAAACGCGCTACTGAAGCATTATGATTACTTAAAACGGTGTGAGATATCGATGCCCCTTTAAATAATCATAAACATACTTATATTGAGTTTGTTTGAATGGTGTACGAAGCTCAAGTGGTTTGGTTTATTTGATAATGACAAAGCACATGAGGGATATCTGCCTAAGGGTAGAAGTGCTTTAGTCTAGGACTTTCTAAGGGAAACTAGCTCATATTTACTTTACACATGGAGAAGACAACGAAATCGCCCATGCAGCCAACCTGTTTTCTTGGAATTGAAATCAGATTGAAATGCCAGTGTCCTGCGACTTTACCGCTCGGCTGCTGGTGTGCATAAGAAATATGAAGATAGGTGAGAAGATTTTATGAACGCACCACAAGAGGTTGCTGAAAACAGCAAAGATGGATTTTACTATTAATACAGTGCGAATTACGATAGCATTACACAAACGTTTTAGCGTCAGATAATTAGCTGAAGAATTATCAACTAACAGAGAAGAAATTAAGCTAATTTTACCTGAATAACTAGGCATCAGAAAAATTTCTGCGAAATTTGCAACTCACACGCAGAAAATTACAGTGCTGTTCTTGAGAGATAAACTTTGCTCACTCTTGTAGTTTAGAAATTCTATGAGTTAGTGCGATACACTTAAGACAAAATAACTCAACAATAAAATTAAGGCGTGAACTTTTTGCATTGAGTTTAGGTATTTTATAACAGCGCTCTTAAACAGATTATTGGAATATGACAAAGCATACAAGGGCTGTCTAGGGGAAGAACCTCGAAGAGAACTTTCTATGAGGTCCTGCTTCGTATTCACGTTACACATGGAAAAATTAAGGAAACCAACCATACAGCCAGCCTGTTTATCTGGGCTTGAACACTGAAGGAACTACCAGCATTAAGCGGTCTTAATTATTCTATCTAGCGGTCTATTACTTATATTTCTCGATGCCAAATATTCCCGATATTTTCTCTGCTAAGTTCTGCTGTATATCTGCAAGATTCTAAACATTCAATGCACAGACGGTGTTTCAAACTTGCGAAGAAAAAAGTAGAATTAGATTGAATAAATAAAAGAGAAATCAATGAAATTGCACATCTAACATTACTTAAAGCGAAGTTGTTAAAATATGTAATTAATATTTTTTGTTAATCTTCTTTGCTTTTAATTTAAAAACATTCAAATGCCCAGGAAGTACATATTATTTCCAGAGACTGATAAGTTCCTTCTCTGACTGATCGTTAATAGAAATCCAGTTGAAAGCTCCTGTGCTGCCACCTGGTGCCACAAATGAAGAACCGTGTAAAATATATTCAGTTTCGAAATATTATTTGCTGTCTTTCTAGCTAGGAAGAAAGTCAGAAAATATTTTAAAGAAATTGATGATAATTTGAAATGAGATTAAACAAATGACGGTTTAAGGAGAGAACAGCTCTCTAACTGGGCCCCTTTTTCGAGTATAAAGACACTGCGTTTGATAGATGTCCAAATATTAAATTGACTGAAATATTAGATTTTATTATTTCAGTAAGATATTTTCATCAACACTCCTTTCCTCCCCCTCAGCTCGGCTGACGTTCTGTACTCGGGGGGCGGGAGAAGGTATGATAACCCAGCTCTGGATCCGATTAAATTCACTACGTTAGTTCTAGAAAAATGGAGAAATAAGAATTCAGATTCACTTCTATGAGCCGTTATTTGCTTCACTTCGTTACATCTACTTGTCCTTTCTTTGATTTTAAGTGGCTTAGCGGATAAAATGGCTTAATACTGGTAGTTCTAAAAGTTGCAAGTTGATTTCCCAGCAAACGGAATGGCAGTATAGGAATTTTTGAAGTTTCTCTTACGTGTAACATTGCGAACATGAGCTTCGAGAATGCTCTACATAACAGCATTTCTCTCCTTAAGCAGAAAGCCGTGGTTTGCTTTGCATTATTAGCTTAACTTTTGGTTTAAAGTTTACAGATATCAAGAGACGAAGAATTATAGAAATTTTTGTCGCTTTTCCGATGCTAAGAAAAAGCAAAATATTAATTTACGTCATACGGCTCATAAAAGTTTTGGTTAATAATATGTAATTTTTAACAGGTGTTTCCCCCCTCCATTTAATTTTTTTTTAGTTCGATGAATTTGGTTTTGGGAAACAATTTTCTTATCAATATAGTTTATTTATGAGTTTTGTTTAGCTTACTCATGGTGTTTCAATATGGGTAGAATTTAGTCATCTTACGTATTTCCCAATAAGCTATCTAGTTCAAATTTTGTACGCACTCTATTTGTCCATGGCAATGCAACGTGGTGAAGCGTTTCCCCCCCCCCCAAAATTCGATTAATTTTTTTTTCATTATTATTATTTTTTATTTGATGTTTAAACAATTTTTCGCACGCATCTTCGTTTAACGGACAGACTAAGTATATCAGAATTTTACTGTCTGCACAATACAGCGGAAAAAAATCTTTTCAATGAAATTTATATAAAAGTTGTAACTTAATTTCTGACTTTTTGGCCAATTCTCTCGACTTTTTAGACTATTTGACGTTTATGATTTTAAAGTTTCAATATAAAAATGTATCGGATATACATTTTTGAAATTTTTATAGATTTTATAAAACTTTCGCCCTCTTCTTCAACAAGAATGATAAAAAAAATATTAATTCAGCAATTTTCTATATTTTTACCTCCTTTGCGAAGTAAAGAAAGTATAGTAATCGCGAAACATTTCCGGTATCATAATTCAATGATAAAATCTGTTTTGACTGTATTTTTTGCGTGACATCTGCACGTACCGGCATAATAAAGGACTCGTTTCTCCGAAGCGGATTGTAAAATTGAATACAAAGGACATCTTTTCGTGACGTCTGTACGTAAGTATGTATGTACGCATATATTTCGCATAACGTAAAAGCGATTAACCGTAGAACATTCAAATTTCGTACAGGAGACTGCTATAACATCTAGATGCACTCCACGTTTTTTCATTATAATCAGCAGTACCAAAAATGTGTGTGTGTGTGCATATATATATGGATAGAATATATATATATACGTGTGTGTGTGTAAGACAAAAAATGTGTAAATCAAAATTATAATTTAAATTAGCAATAACCACTTAATGCCTCTTCTCTATTCTAAAAATCATGATAACTTTTCTGGACTGCGTCATTCCTAGATCAGTCCATCTTGCATGGCTTGCGCAACGCTAATGACGTAGTTAATTCGGAACCTGAACTGAAAATTTCGAAAACTGAAACCTTTCTGATCTAAACCAAAACCTTCTCTTCGTGAGCCTCCGTTTTAAATAATTCCGCAATTATGCTTCAGCTCTCTTGCTGTCAAGATTCTACTTCGATCGCTGACGTGTTGCTACGCATCTGCTAGCTATTGTCTATTGTTCTAAAGCAGGGAAGGGCAGACTTTTCCAGGATACGGGCTACTTCTAATTTTTTTCAAGGTGTTGCGGTCCACCCAGTGGCGTAGATGTGGTAAGCTTAAAAAAAAGGTCTACGATATTTATTATAACTGAATAATAAATACGGAGTATGTGCTTGCTTACCTAACCCTACCTAAAAAAACGTACACTTTTAAAACCGCGTTTAAAGCAAAACGCGAGCTACAAACGTAATAATAATAATAATCAGGAATATAATAATTTCAAATTATGCATTTCTTATCAAACAATTCAAAATGCATTAAAAAATAAATCATTTCCATCTAAAGTTAGTTTTCATAGTAATAGTTAGTAGAAGACTTGGTCTACATACTCTTCGCTAATCTTGAATATCTCGGTATATAATTACTAACTGCTAATCTTATACTGGATTCTAAGTAGTGCTCTGTGAGACGGCAACGATATGTACGATACGTTGTCTTAATTATATCCATCGTTGAAAATGCAGATTCACACAGCTAGGTAGAGCCAAAGAACGATGTTAAATGAAATGCAACTTTTTTTTTTTAGATCAGTATACTTTACTTTGTCCATTAGATTTCAGAAGTTATTGTTAGTTTCTGAACTATGTGCTTTTAAAATTATGTCATTTTGAAGGAGAAAAACTTAGCTTTTCTCAAGAGATAAGAGTTTTTCTCAAGAGATAAGAGTTTTTCTCAAGAGATAAGAACTTTTCTCAAGAGAATATCTAATTTATATTTTCAGTTATTTCTTCCACATCAATATTGCCAAATGGGTAACACATGAATGTAACAATTGGTCCTAATAAATTCTAGAAAACATCTCTCAAATTTGGAGCTCTTTGTTTCTCTTGGATCTCCGTTTTTAACGAACATACCTGAACCGATGTATCTGTAACCGACGTATGTACTTAAGAGTCATCGTGCACTTCCAAAGAAGGTCCACATTCATTGGTGTTGTCGACAAATTCGTCGAATCATTTGCTTAAATAATCACATTCTCATCGGATGCGAAAAGCTGATTCTCCCAGTCTAGCAGGTGTCGGTGTGCCATAAATATGTTTCTTTTAGTATGCGCGTTTTAAGTCTTAGTAAAGGCGGTCACCCCAAAATGTCTTGATAGTCCACAGGTCGGTCGCGATCGACTTAATGCTTACCTCTGTTCCAAACTAATAAGATGGACTTGCAGTAAGCTGCAACATATTTACTATGGTTTCTGCGTTATATTCTGGGGAAACTTTACTCTATAGTTAGAAAGATGATACTCGAAGGAGAGACTTGGTCGAATTGAATATAATTTTACTTGGTGGATACGAACTAATTACCAAAACATATTTTTCGTCACACATGATGGTCGGTGCAATACACACCCCACGGTTTTACAGAGTATCACACTTTAGATAATGGCGTAGGCAGGAGACAGGAGACCATCAATAGAGCAGCTGCAACATCTTTTCGACTTTCAGCTTTTGTGCTCTATTGATGGAAACTATCCACCATCCGCTATCAGCGGCATTTATTTGAAATAAAATTTTCTCTTAATACTTTTGTTATGAACTTTATTGGAAACAGCCTCTGTATGTCATATGTATAATTGTATATTCATTGTAAATCTGTAAAATTTTATTTCAAATAAATGCCGCTGATAGTGGAAATGGCGTAGGCAGCAGCACGACATAGTAAAGAGAGCAAAGTAGAGTCTTGAGAGCAAGAGAGTTAAAGCTGAAGTGCGCAGTTATTCATTATGGAGGCTGACTAAGAGAAGGTTAGATTAGAAAGGTTTCAGTTCTCGAAATTTTGAGTTCAGATTCCGAATTAACTACGTGATGAGCGCTACACAAGACACGCAAGATGGATTGATGTAAGATAAATAATTTGTAAATGAAAATTATAATTTAAATTGGCGATAACATTTTAATTCCCCCTCTCTATTCTAAAAATCGTAATACCTTTTCTAGACTGCATCATTTCTAGATCAACCTGCTAGCCTTTTGCCGCGATTTTAACTCTGATCTACCTGCAAGTGCTCAGTAGTCTTATCCGCTCGACAGTCGGTGAGATTCTGTTACTTGGATGATGCTCAAATTCTGTGCGGCATTCATGCCTGGGTCAAAAATCATCTTGATGGTGTAAAGGTGTAAAAAGAATACATCGAGAATACTGAAAAAAAAAAATACCTAATTAAAGAAAGGCTTTTGCGTTATAGAGCAACATGTGCCAAAGAATATTTTCAGAATATTGAAATAACGAACCTTAGGTTATCGAAATAACTAACTTACTTCCTCATGTTCAGAAAAATCTCATCACTGTCAAAACTAACTGATGTCTAATACATGTTTTCTCGCTGAAGTATAAGTCTGGCGAATATATCTTTCTAGAGAAAATTGTTTGGGGTGAGTGATCTTATTAGGCAAATATATATGTGATATTTTTACGGGTAGGCACAGTAATGACAAAGCTTGGCGATCACTACATCAGAGTCCGGGCGTTGTTGTGGCGAAGTAGAAGCAGTAGAATGATGACACAGAAGGATTTAACTTTTAGTTCCACATCTTTATTTAATTCACACCGCAGATCACTTCCTTTAGATGAAATTCTCTAAATCACATATTCAATAATGATTTAAATTGAATGAGATTAAATGCAAGCTTTCTACGTCATAACAGTTCTAACAAAGGGAAGAAAGGTGGGAAGAGTAGCAGCAGAATCTCGTAGCAGCGATAAAAGAAACCAGTCTGACGAATAATGGCGCGTACTCGGTATTTATACCAGCGGTTATATAACATTGCAGAATGTTCTCGAAAGTACTGGTCTACTGAAGATTCTGAAATTGCGGAAAGTTAATTATAGGTTGCCTGTTCGCGTAGAGCAAATCCATCGTATTTTTTTATATTTTACATATATATATATATGTTGTAATATGTTGTATATATATATGAGAGATCGAAAATTACATATTATATATATAATATACATATCTATTATAACATATACATATCTATCATAACATATATATATATATATATATATGTTATAATAGATATGTTTCATATATATATGTATATATATGTAATAATATTCAAAAACCACTAAAACTTCGCATACTACACTTCGGTTTAGGCAAAGGAAAATGGCGGATCGCTTGTCAAATGATGACCTTCTTTCAATCATAACATAGCATAAGGAATATGATCTAAATTCTTTTACAGATCGTGCCGTTTAGTTAATTCATGTTAAGCAAATAGTTATCTGCTTGTGGGAAATTTTTTAATATAATTAATTTTATTCATTTTAGTAAAATTCTTATAGCGGAATCAATGTCAGTTGCATTTAAAATCCTTTTAGCTTCCAAAATAATATCTGCTGTTTTTTATATTCTATTTGTGCCATCAGCAAGATCTCTGATACTAATCATAAAGCTGCTGTATTTTATGATTTTAAGTAACTCCTTTAATTTGTTTTTTCTTTGATAGTTCTTAAATATCCTGCAACTAATTTCACAAATAAATCGTGAGCAGATATACGTGAAAAATTTACAAACAGTCTTACATTTTCCTTATTTCTATTTATTCATTTACTTGAGCTGCGACTTCTGTGATAGAATTAATCTTTTCTTACAACCTGATTACTAACCGCAAAGTTATCTTAAATGATTATCGAATTACCTCCCCTTACAAGTGTTTAACTCTCAGAATACACAGTAATCCAAATTTAAAGTAAAATAAATATTCATTAGGGCAGCCTGGTGCGTTCCACTTTAAAACGGCAAAAAGAACCAAAACTCTTGAAACTTTACAGAAGAAAATAATCTCAGCTGACCTGACGGGGTTAATAAGTTACAAATACTTTACAACAACAGCCAAATCCTAAAATTACAATAGTTAGTCGGACACACTACACCTAAATTTGTAAGCACCAAAGCACAACGATTACTAGCTGCTCGTAAACACAGCAGGAAACTGGAGTCAATTAGTCAAAGTCGGCGACGAGGCTCAAACTCCAATAGGTTTAGAGTTAATATTAACATATTCTATTAAATTTATATGGCATATGTTATTCCGCTTGACATTACATTTGCATATTTTCTTGGTTTAAACGAATATTGAGACAGGAGCCAAGAAAAATAGGGTAGAATGTAATTGAAATTTAAATGTTACTAAAGAATAATTGTAATAAACTAACAACATTATGATAAAATTAATAACTATTAATCGAAATAGTAAAACTGAAAGTTTTAACAGGTAGAACAGCCATACTGGCTGAATATCAACTCCGATAATGAATCTCCTGTTGTTATAGACAAGCATAGCATTTAAAAGCTGCAGCTTTTTGAGAAATTAAAACTCGATACTTCATCACTGATTTTCATAGTTTATTTTATTTTATTTTATTTTTATTCTCGAATTTTACCAGAAGGTAAAGTATGATGTTATCGTAACTGTAACTTTCTTAGCGCCCAGTAGTTTAATTTGAACGTTCCAAGCTTTTAGACTCAGTATGCTTTTAAGTCCTTGTATTATATACAGAAATATACCTTGTACAGAAATATACTTTTTATACTAGCAGCACAGTAGTCAATAAATTATTGAACATAATCAATGCTTTAAGACGAAATAGGCTTCGCTTTAAATAACTTTAAGGTAATAGAAATCTTCTGAGCACACTTATGACAGAAGAAGCTAAGCTGCAATAGTAAGTATATCAAATGAAATTTTGGTTTATGATATCTTCAATTTACAACCAGCTTAATGAACTATGATACACTACTCAATTCAGTTTAAGTAGAACTTTCTAAAAATTAAAAATAAAAAACTGATCTAACTATCAAACGGCCTCATACACAAGGCTATGACAATTATTCTTAAGTTTACGAGCAGTTAGATTTGAGTTACATTTTGTCCTACCATTCTTCGTTCTATTCACACTATGCACTCTGATCAGAACGTTATGCATATTTAATGGTAAAGGGCATAGTTAAAAAATAAGGGGTTAAGCTTAATCGTCTTGCAATTAAAGCTTTTGTCAAGTCGTCGTTTCTGGTTAACCATTATTTCCTATTGTGTTAGCAATCATTGTGCCAAGGGAACTGCTTTACGAATTTCTTAGGCATAATTTAGCAGACCAGATAATGTAACTTTAGGATCTTATTATAATTAATTTGAATGTTAGCAACTAGGACAAGTAACCACGCAAGGTATTTTCTCTTTCCTTCCAACATGCATTCGTGGTGTAACGATAGCACACTAGGCGCGTATTCGAGAGGTCCAGGTTCGAGTCTCGGCGAGAGCACTGCGTATTTTTCACCTCCTACTTCAAAATAACCTAATGACTCTACAGTTGCTTTCAAACTAAAAGATGGTGGACAATAATTCATCACAGCCAGGATTTAGCGATTGGGTACTCTAATCTCCAGTCACTCTTAAAAAGGGGGTGTATATAAGGTTTTTTCTCCCGCCTTCCAGCATTGATAGACACGTTCAGCTTGGATGTGTTGACAGACACAAGCCAAGCTAAATGCCTAAAGTTAAATAGTAGCAAGGGCATTATGCCGCCAGCCCATTGCAGATAGCTCTGTGGTTAGCCAATAGGTTGAAGACGTAGTTAAGTTTAAATACACATCAGTAAATTTATAAAGGAGTCTATCAATTATGAAAGCTTTTTAAGAGGTCAAAAGAGGAATCATACATATAAAAGATACCTCACACATACGTATAAAAAATACGTTATGTCTTGATAAAACATAATTATATAATTTAACTCTCATACTTCGTCTTAAAATTAAATAAATACTCGTGTGCTTCCTTTTAGAGGAAAAATTAATGAATAAGTGAAAAACTATCTTAAAATATATATTGACTAAGTGTAAGCATGTATTGAGCGAAAACATCTTTTTGATCCTGCAGAAGGAGGACTTATTTCTGATCACCTTTGAAATTAACAAAGTTTTATTCAAATATTATTTACACTAGCCACAGTTTGCTTTTCTGCCTAATTTTAATTTATTGGATGCAGAATTCTGACAGGTATGAACCAAAGCTTAATTTCTAAAATTAGAAATATGAAAAAAACATGGAAATAACAAAAATAAATAAATAAAACAATAAATAATTGAAATTGTAGAGAGGCAAATACAAAATCAATTTATTAAATTGATTTTAAATAGCTAAATAATAAATTTAATTAAGAACTCAACTTATTTAGTGTTCCGATTCAAATTAAGACTTTATACAAAAAACTGAGACCCACCGAAGCCGGCACTGGCTCAATTTAAGGTTTGGCGTGCTCTCAACTTCAACAGGAAAGGTATCTTCTTATTTATTTTTATCAGTTTTAGACCAACAAAGTAAAAATAACTAACAAATAAGGGAAAATTTAATAAAACCGAATTTATAGGAACTTTATCCTTTTTCATTTAAAAAATAAAAATCTTTCATAAGTACTTGATCAAAAGTCAAGTAATTACTTTAGGAAAAATATCTCACAGTTTGCTAGCATTTAAAGCATTCCTGTTTCCCTTGAATTAAAATAAAAGAAAAGAGTTGCAATACTAATATCTCTTATTCGTTACGGACACTCGTTACGGAGAGACGGGGACGCCCTAACTTTACCATTGTGGTTATACGGGCATGGTCCCACGCCCTCCTCCTGGTTTTTCATATCAGCTCCACCACAGCCAAGGGAGCGGACAAGCCAGTACCAGTACGGTCCCTGTCGAGCCTGATCCCATCCTAGGTACAATACCCGGGTTCTAGTCCTGTGAAGAATAAGGTACAATAGTACCTGATATTTTACCCCCGTGGTTGAGACTGTCTAAGTACAGATCCTAGCCAGTACTTCCCAGGAATTCTCCTGAGTCAACCCCCGGGGGGGAATATCTCTTATTTGCGACCATTATCCCTCAGGGTCACAGCATTTAAAAACTCGTGATTCAGTGCGCTTTATTTTAAAAATAGGAAGTAATTCTGTCGGCCGGCCTTTTTTAAATTAGTCATGAATATTTTGTATGAAAACATCTCAACAGTCTCATTGAATTTGCCTAGACGAAACAGCAGCTTCTTTCGGTATAAGCATTAAACGATTGATAATCGACAGTTTGATAGACATCAAAATAACAAATGATGGACCTTAACTGAGTTAACTAAGGTTAGTTAACTAAATTATAGGCGCTGTTCTGCAATGTATCAGGTTTGAAACAATCTTTCCAAGGTTTTGCTATGGAAATAAGCTGTTAGAGTGAAGACATGGATGAAAAAAATTATACCATATTCACTTTCTGCAAAATAAAAGGGAAATAAATTAACCGTGAATGGGGCTGAAATTTAAATTCTTCCATTGAAGAAATGAGTAAAATGGCTCCCTTACTTTGCAAGACATTAGTAAAGAATAATAAAAAGGCAGTAAAAGATCTTGAAGTGAAAGATTACCCATGAACCACTATCCGCATAGAAAATCAAAACCTTCTACCATGGTTGGAAGGTTTTTATTTTCTTTGCGGATAGTTACTGCGAGAAGGTTGATTGTAATGAGAATCACATTTACAAATACAATGTAAATGCATTTGTAAACATTACGTTTACATTGTCCATAAATGACAATGTAGTGACTTTATGTAATCCTTAAATGTAATGACATTGTATTTACATAGTGTTACATTTTAAGTATATATATATATATGTGGGCATAAAACGATGAACAAATTAGCTAACGAAAGACATTTTAATTAGACAAACGATTATTACATATATTTAACATTTACGAGAATTAAAAAGTGATTCGTCAAAGTTTTTAACAGAAGCAGCGTCTCTGCTAACACGTCCATTCGTCTATCATGTCCAAAGAGAAAAAAGGTAATTCCCCTCATTTTCGCTTGGCGCCTACGCAGCTCGTAGTAGTAGAGAAAATGACGTCACAGCATCTGGATTTCATCACGGCTCCAAATGATCGGCACTACATTCTCGGCCATCCTAGGGTGGACTGGCCCTCCAGGACACTGCAAAATACAACAAAACAAAAAAAAAGCAACAAGCAAGGATATACAATAACAGAAATAAGTGTTTACGAAAATTTTAAAGCGCTGTCCATTTCTTGAGGAATTCGGCACATGTGGTAGTGTACATGGGTCCCTCATGGCACCCTTCCTTTATTACGTCATAGGTGTTGCCACCCTTAACTTTCGTGATCTTATAAGGTCCGAAATACTTTGCTCTTAATTTCAGGTGTGGTCCGAATTGAGTCCTTTTGATTGCCACTAAATCACCAACTTTGTACGGCTGTGCTTGTCTTCTTTTGGCATTATATGTCTTTTTATTTTCCTGTTGGACTTGGAAAATTTGTCTCTTGGCTTGCTTTCGTAATTCTTCTCTTTGGGACTCGAATTGAGATTGAAACTCACTTTCTATCAGTTCTTTGAGCTGATCGGTGCCCTTACTGTTCATTTTGGTACCGAAGAGTAATTCGAACGGAGTGGTGTTAATGCTTCTTTGATATGTTGAGTTAAGCGTTCTCTGAACTTCATGTGTATGTTTATACCATTCAGTTGGTTTATTTAAGGACAATTTTGCTAAGACTGATATAATGACTTGGTTGATCCGTTCGACTTGTCCATTTGCTCTCGGGAGGCCTGTAGTGATTAGATGATGTTTAATATCTTCTTTAGCACAGTAGTCAGAAAACTCACTGGAAGTGAAAGCTGTTCCTCTATCAGAAATGATCTGACAAGGGCTTCCAAAAATGGCCTTCTGATTCTCTAACTTCGCTATCACCTCGGCTGAGGTCGTAGATTTTGTTGGATAAATCCAAGTAAATTTGGTAAACGCGTCGACCACTACTAATATGTGCTTGTAGTTTTTATGGGTACTTTCCAGAGGACCCAAGTGATCTATGTGATAGGTATGCAAAGGAATGTCCTCCTTGAATCGCGGATGTAAAAATCCTTCTTTTTTCCCTGTTTTGCGATTTATTAAGATACAATGAACGCAACTGGCGATAACGTTTTCTATCTTCTGCCGAAGTTTGGGAATGAAATAATATTCATTCAGGTGTTTCTCTGTATGCTTGATACCGGTGTGCCCTTTCTCGTGAGCATCTTTTATAATTTCAGTCTGCATACTTTCCGGTACAACTATTAATTCTTTGCCGTCAATAAACTTGTATAGTATGCCATTTCTATTACAGTAATTTTCATAACTTGAGGTTTTCAATAATTCTTTAATGGCTTTTACTTCAGTGTCATTTTCTTGGGCAAGTTTTAATTTAGGTAGGATATTCTCAACAGAAACACATAAAACGTTTAGAGGAGCTCTACTTAGAGCATCTACATGTGGCATTCTAACACCTTTACGATGTTCTATAACATAATCGAATTCCTGTAACAACAAAGCCCAACGAGCAACACGCGTCGCTAAATCTCTTTTCTCCATCGTCCTTTGAAATGCTGAACAGTCCGTCACTATCTTAAATGAAATTCCCAAAAGGTAAACACGGAACTTTTTCAGTGCTTCTACGATCGCGAGGACCTCCAACTCGTAACTTGAATATTTTTTCTCTGCATCAGATGTTTTCCTGCTCATAAAATAAGTGGGGTGAAAACTGCTGTCATTTGGGGGTTTCTGCATTAGAATCGCCCCGTATCCTTCTATGCTGGCATCTGTGTGTAGTTCAGTTTCATAATGAGGGTTATAAATTGCAAGTACAGGCTTCTCAGCTAGCGCTGATTTCAAACGATTGAATGCAATCCTTTGTTCTTCACCGAATTCGAACTTATTACCCTTTTTTAGCAGGTCGCTAAGTGGCTTGGCAATTATAGAGTACTTAGGAATAAATTTTCTGAAATACCCTGTCAATCCAAGAAAACTCTGAATCTGTTTTAAATTAGATGGTTTCGGGAAATTCATAACGGCTTGCGTCTTCAAGGTGGATGGGAAAATTTTACCCTCTTCTATGACATGGCCTAAAAAGTCAATTCGTTTCTTTAAGAACTGGGATTTTTTAAAATTTATTTCCAACCCGTATTCCCTTGCTAGATTTAAAACTTGACTCAGCCTCTCGATTCCTTCTTCGTATGAAGCGGACAAAATGATGATATCGTCCATGTACGGCAAAACGATTCCATCGTTAACTAACGGTCGAAAAATGGTATTTATGAATCTCTGGAATACAGCTGGTGAGTTACAGAGTCCAAACGGCACTTTCAAAAACTGGTACTGCCCTTCATGCGTAACAAATGATGTGTACTTCCGACTTTCCTTTTCGACGTCCACGTGAAAAAAGCCATTTTTGAGATCAATAGTGCTGAAAACACGTGCTTCTTGAAGGCGGTCTAGGATATCCTCAATCAGGGGAAGAGGAAATCTATCCTTTACGACAACTTTGTTTAAACGACGATAATCAACGCAAACCCTTGGTGTCCCGTCTTTTTTTTTAACGATGACCAATGGGCTGGAATATTCCGAAGAACTTTGTTCTATAATTCCTGACTTTAGCCATTCAGATATTTGGGTTTCAACAATTTTCTTTTCCGAAAACGGTAATCTACGCGGTTGATGCGATACTGGTTCGTCATTTTTAACACAAATTTTTAATTGTATGTCCGTAGATTTGGTCTTACGTGGCATATAGTTCGAAACTAACTGTTGAACAGTCTTTTTAAAGCAGTTTGGAACACTAGGTGCAATGTTTATTTCGTTTTCGTTACTGGCTAGGTCAACAGGTAAAACAGACACAATATTTACTTCCTCCACATCCTGTGACTTATTTTTTATGGTAACCCCATTTTCGTTTATTAGTATTTCACCTTTCAATATTACGTTTAAGCCTAAAATGGCCTCATGTGTCATCACATTGTTGTCTACAACATAAATATCTGCAGTACACTGGAAATCATTAATTTTAATATTACCTTTAAAGAAGCCTAGAGGTTTTACTTGACATTTACCCAACCCACTCAGCGTTGAGCTTACGGGCACTAGCCCTTCGATATTCAGCTTATCAAAAATAGATCTACGTAACAAAGTAGTTTGACTTCCTGTGTCTATTAACGCTGTTACATATACATCATTAATTTTTACTTCTTTAGTCAACTTCGAGACTACTTCAATATTCACGTTTGCTACTTCTGGTTTCGAGTTCGTATTTGAGCATTCGAAACTTCGGTGCCCAAATTCTTTACATTTAAAACACTTGACGCCCTTATCTTTATGAACACATTGTTTAGAAATATGACCGCTTTCACCGCAGTTGAAACAGGTTGTATTACGTTTAATCTCAGGAATTGTTCCTCGACTATCGGTTACGTTACGCTTTGTTTGGTTAGCAGAATTTTTTGAGTCATATTTATTTCTAGATTCATATTTTTGTTTACTTTCAAATTTTGTTTTTGACGTTCGCAACTTTTCCTCATCATCACATATCTGTTGATAAAGCTTCAATTTATTCTTAAAATCAGTTAATGTTTGTGACCCATACAAGCAAGATTTTTTAAACGCGGAGCCTGGTATACCATCTATAACATATCGTATTAAAGCAACATCTTCAATTTGACCATTTTTAGCAATTCTCTTCATATTTAAAAAAAACTCATCAAACGTTTCATTGCTCTTCATTTTTTGTTTTGATAATAACTCATGCAGTTCGGCCGAATTGCAGCTGGAACTGAATTCATCAAGAATAGCATTCTTAAATAACTGCCATGAGTTCAACTTTGGTTCACTAAGAACAAATAATTTTGCTTTGCCTGTCATCAGACGTTTAGCAAAAATCAATTTCTGCAAATCATTTAATTGAAGAACAGAAGCTGCATCTTCAAAACTTTCGACCCAACTACTGACATTTTCGTGGCTTTGGCCATCGAATTGAGCAACAAAAGATTTGATGTCTTCAATAGTAACATTTATATTACAATTATGAAATACATTCGACTTGTTTTCAATTGTACTAAGAGTATTATCATTAGCACATTGGGAAGGAAGTTGTCTCACTGTGGCACCAGAATTGTTTCTTAGTTTCGTTTCATCTTGAACATTATCATTTATTTCATTTTTATCCCCACCGTCCTCACCCTCTGAGTCACTTTCATTTTCATTTTCTTCTAAAATTACATTATTTTTAAGCAATTCTAAATTATTCAGATAAGAAACAATTCGGGTTGCTAAGTCATCTTGTGTGCCAGAGCTATCAATGCATAAAACATTGGCAATGGAAATTAATTCATAAGCCTGAAAATCTTGTTTGACGTTTTCTAGTTTTTTATTAAATTCTTTACTATTCTCTGCTAAAGAGAAACCACTAAATTGTCTTAATCTTTTTCGATTATTTCTGTCGCCTACATCGTTAAATATTATTTTGTGTAATAATTTTATATTACATGTTTTTTCCTTTTTCAGGACATCTTCCATTCCCGGCACATCAATTAGAAACATATTTAATAAAATTGAGAAAATCACTCACTTCATATAATGGTAATCCCCGATGTTCCAGAAGCAAAGACAAAACAAAGTGCTTCCCTACCATCCAATAGATGACAAATGGTGCGAGTACAAACAGATTATGTCCGATGTATTTTTGGCCACAATTCAAGTCTTGACACTTGACATCGAGTATTATTAAAAATTATTCCACAGTTTTTAATAGAGCTGCACACTATTTAATCACTACTACGCAGTTTCGGTTCAGGTAAATCGGCATACATTCCTATGAGTTTGACGAGGTTTCTGTTCGGAACACCGCTCATTATACATCGTAAAATAGTCCAGCACAGCAACAGTAAATCTTCAAAACCGGTAGTAATTCAGGAAATCAGCTAAAATTACAGTTCCTTCGAGTGCTAAATCCCACTTCTGAGAAAATTTTGTGGGCATAAAACGATGAACAAATTAGCTAACGAAAGACATTTTAATTAGACAAACGATTATTACATATATTTAACATTTACGAGAATTAAAAAGTGATTCGTCAAAGTTTTTAACAGAAGCAGCGTCTCTGCTAACACGTCCATTCGTCTATCATGTCCAAAGAGAAAAAAGGTAATTCCCCTCATTTTCGCTTGGCGCCTACGCAGCTCGTAGTAGTAGAGAAAATGACGTCACAGCATCTGGATTTCATCACGGCTCCAAATGATCGGCACTACATATATATATATTTAAATTACATATTAGTACTTGCCATATATTCACATTATTTTATTATCATTTCTGCTCTCATACTATACATACATCAACATAAATTTAGGTGATATAAAAGTCACGCACATCCAAATTACAAAAATTTTGAATATTCTAAAACGGGTATTAATGATGAATTATTGCAATGAAAGCCGTCCTTTTATATATTATTACAAATAATATGTCACTTGAAATTTCTGTTGCCGTTTATGCTAATAGCTTTAGAAGCTGTCTGCTTGGTGCAAGATAGAAATGAGTTACCCCCCACCCCAAAGCAGAACGAATTTTTATCATTCGGCATTGCTTCTCAATGCCTTCTTATGAAAATATTGCTGAAGCTTTTGAGGATACTTTATCAAATATTCGGGAACTTAGCAGCACAATTGCCTGGTAACCTGGTTTCAAGAAACTAGAAGCGAAGTGAAGGTGGCCCTTCGTCTCTTCTGAAATCTGACGAAATGAACTAATTTATGAATAAAATAGTGCAATTATTAACAAAGAATGAGAGACAACTTGCATTACAACCATATTTATCATATAAAAGTGTACAAATCATTTCTTACAATGAACTCTTCCAGTTTCTCAAAATCTGGTTACTAAGGTGAAAATCGGTGTTTTTTTAAGTTCGTGAACATTTGGAAAGGTTTCTTCAAACACTTCTACAGATTTCGGTAAGAATGGTTACACAGTAACTATCAATTATGAACATTTGTTATAAACAAACGATCCAAATTAAATGTAAATATTACAAGAGAAAAATGTGATCAAAACTTAGATAAACTTAGATAGACTCGATAAAATTCACTAATCCGTACAGCCCTATTAGTTTTAATAAATGAATTTTTGCCGAAATTTACTATATTTAATAATTTTTTCAATTTTGTGTTAACTTCTACGAAATTAATAATAATTCAGATCAAAACTGACTTTTTGTATTTTGTTTAATCTCATGTGGTGGCAACACTAATGATTAATTTCCACCAGTCACTATCGCTTTATATTACGGCAAATTTTCTCTGTTGTTAAAAAATTTATCAAAAGCTCTCATCTTGAATTTCAAGATCTTAAACTTGCGTCAATCATTAAATACATCAGACGCACCCTAATTCATGGTAATATAAATTATCAAATGTTCCTTAACTTCCGTGTTTCACAGATGGTATCCACGCGTTTTTCAGTGCTTTGGTAATTTCATGGCGACTATACTTTCATTCTTGCAGGTAAGATGTATCGTAATGATCTAAATTCGATTAAAAATTGTTATTTTTTTAATTTTCTTTCAACAGTTGTGGGTGGTCTTCTCCCAAACCGGATATATATATATATATATATATAAATGTTGTTTGTAGGAAACTACTAAAACTCATTACAATCTGAACCAATAAAATTATATTTACAAGAAAAGTTTGTCAAAAATACATTCAACTCTCAATTAATCGGAATAATACTGCGGATGATCTCGACTGTTAATTAAAACTCACAGTAACTCTGAAGTAAATTCTAAAAACACTGGAAAGAGAAATAACTCGCATTATAATTAACAGAAAAATTTTATTAATGTACCTACTTATTAAAGCTGATAAATTATAAGTTTATTTAGTTATGGAAATTAAAACGATATTTAAAATGACAAGATTCCACTGTAAATAACAGATGAATAAACATAATTAGAAATGAAGACAACAAATTATAAATTGCTTTAAAGAATAATATTTACAGGAATATCTTTGAACAACATCATTGGGTCAAACTTGCATAAAAAATGAGAAGTATTATTATGCATTATTTACGTATTTTGGATTACGTACCTTTAAATTACGTTTTATTACGAGTGGAAACAATTCCCAAACACTGCTTATAACATCTGCTGTGATAACTTTTTTGTCCATTTCTCTTTTTTATCCGTTTTCGTTTAGCCTGATGATCTGGGACAGCAATTTTTCCATTGCGCTCCAACGAAAAAATTTAATCCTTCATTTTAGACTGAGCCTAATTAAACCTTAACTTACGACAGCAATGCGTGTCGCCGTAACCAGATAGAGGAAATTAGGCAATGTTTGCAAATTGGAAGACTCGATCACTTTCCGCAGCAGTCATTGTTGTGGTTAAGATACAAGCCAGCCAGTAAAAATGGTCTTGAAGTACCGGTTACTAGGTAATAGATTATAATAAGCTGTTGGTATGTATTAAGAGGAAGAAAAAGTTTTGAAATCTTACTATCTAAATTGCCCTAAAGTTGTTGAACCTTGTTTAAATACAGAGGAGCAGACAAGTCCGTCCATGACGAGTACTCGATGAGGTTGTTTATTGTACATTAAAAGGAATTTATCATCAGTATCTCCCCTACAAACTTTAATACACAGAACTCGGATCTTATTTCTGTACCTCTGATCATTTAGGAATTCATCGTCGAGATTTCCTCTACAAACTTTAATACATAGAACTCTGATCTTATTTCTATATCTCTGATCATTTAAGGAAACACCACAACAAATACTCAGGTCTGTGTGGCCATTTCACATTATTTCGCCATAAATTATGATTTTCCTCTTTGAAGCTTAGGCTTCTTTAAAATAAATTGAAACTATGAACCGACACTCTTTACTTAAAATGCGTCTTATCTTTGTTTTTATCTTGAGAAGTATACAACTAAAACTATACCTTCCAAGCTGTATTTAGGCTCATCTATAAACAGAATTCAACTCCAGTTCATGGACTTTAATTTGCGTTACTGTGTACGGCACACCCACCAGTAGCCGATCGCTAAAATCGTATAACAATGGAAAATGTTGTCACAATGGATGAATCTTGGGCGTATTTAAATAACCGCAAGAGATTCATTTATTACCATCAAAGAAACGAAAAAGTCTTAGAACATGGTTCAAAGAATCTAAAGAAAGATTTTTACGGAGATTTATGATTGTTGCTGGCTTTTGATGCAACGACAAATAAAAATTAAAGACAGTGCAGAAAACTCTTAAGTCAACTCCACATATTATCATGAACATATTTTATACCCAATTTGCAAACATGAAATAAGTACCATCAACCAGTACAACGGCGTCAAGAAAAAGCAAGCAGCCGTCATGTCAAAATCCACTGTTAATTTTCTGAAAAAATGGAATCAGAAACGTATAGCAAGGCTATAACTTCACTCATATTCCTACTAAATCTCCTGATGTATAATCCACGCATTTTTGCGCTTTTGAACTTTTAAAAAGCGATTTGTTGAAATGTCGACCAACAAGCCTCCTTTGACTTTGGAAAGCCGTTCAAGAGGAATGGGATAAAATAACCTCTTTCGATACTAAAAAAGGTTGCATTGTCTTGAAAATAACGGTGTAGAAAAATAGCGATGAATAAAGGGTATCAATTGGAATGTTTAAAACAAAAATATTTTAGGTAAAATATTTCTGTAAATACCCTGAAAGTCGTCTTAAGAATGTACGAACAGCCTCTGTATTAGAACAACAAACACAGAATAAATAATATTGCAGACGAATAGGGTCATAGACAGAATAAACTTATTCAGAGATCTCATCCACCATTTAAGAAACTCATCAAAATACTCAGATTTAAAATGCATCGACTAACAAATCGATTGTGCATATTTAAAATAGGATCCTCATTCATCTCAAAACTGGAGTACAGCTAAAAATCTTGAAAATATGTTTTCCATGAATGAAACTGAAAAAAGCTAAGGGCCCAAAGAGTTCTTATTGATTTTACAGAGAAACGTTTATTTAATTATACAAAAATAAGGAAAGCAATGCATTTAAATTGTTTATCAATTCAATAGCCAAACACATGTACGAAATAGAAAATTTTAATTTTAATTTCGTCCAAATGTGGAAAAATAAATTTTTGATGGGTTATTCTGTGGAAATTATGTCTTAACTATATGAACTAATTTTGGAATTGCTAAAAAAATATGTAAAAAAATATGTAATCTCCAATATTGTCAATCATAGTTTAATAATGTATAATTTTAAATGAAAACAAATGGCATTTCTTTTTTCCATGTTTAATTTTAGAAGCTCAATGTTTGATTTTAAAGATAAATATAAAAAACTAAAATTCGTCGTTTGATATTTCATTCTAGCTTCTAACTTTATACGACTTGAAAAAATGCTTAATTTTTTGTATACGCTGGTGTTCAAAAATTAAGGACGACACCGTTTTTTCAATGTAACTTTGTACAAAAGCTTTCCAAATCAACACATTTAATACCGTAAGATCCCCAATACCTAAGAACATGAGTAATGTAAGCAACACTTACTAAAAGAGAAATCAGAGGGATAAAAAGAAGCTTTATTGAAAAAGTAGCATGGAGTGTGCGACTGAA
>KK118103.1:128430-211283 GCA_000611955.2 Stegodyphus mimosarum | reverse complement strand
ATCTGCGGGTGTGGTTCCTCGTGGACGACCACTACTAAACCCCCGGATAGCTGTTCCTGTAGTTTGAAATTGTCTCCAAAGTCGTGAAACGATGCTGTGAGCAATTCCGAACTCTGCAGCCACACTTGTCACACTGCGGCCTTCCTCCAACTTCCCAATGATTCGACCTCGGGTAAAAGCATCCAGATGTCGTCTAACAAATTGATTATTCGCCATTTCTTGCTGAGGCAGCAACTCGGTGTGGTTTTAACTGCTATACGGCGTGCAATCTCTTTGCCAGAAATACTGATCTTACACCGACAACACGCTTTATACTACTCAGACACTCCACCATTACGTCTACCTGCATATCTGCGCATGTGCTACCGTACATCACCTTACTTAATTTCCTGATTGGTCTTTCTGTCCGCTCTGCCTCTTCGTTCAGCTGAAATGCTAATTTTTCGACTTCGTCCTTAATTTTTGCACACCAGTGTATGTTAAATAATCTAGGACAGTGATTCTCAACCTTTCTTGTCCTATGCATTCCTTTCACCACGGCTAGAAAGAAGATCACCCCCTTTCAAAAACTTGAAAATGTTGATATAAATTTATTTAAATTTAGATTATTTCCTGACGTGTTACATAAATTAAACAACAAAAATATAGAAATGTTCGTTAATACCAATTAATACCAATGTTCGTTAATACTTGAATAGAAGTAGTTTTTTATATTCATAATTTGAAAATCCCCCTGAAACAATGAAACTCCTTCTAAGGAGGAATTTCCTCCATAGTTGAGAACACCTGCTCTAGAGGCATTTGAAGACCTCGTTGAAAGTGGAAGCTAGAGGCAAATGCCTTCGCTGCCCCCTCAGGCACTGAGCCCACCAGCGACCGCGCGGTAAAGACGCTGAAGTGGTAGTTCGGTCCGAGGTTCGAATCCCGCGAACGGGCTGGCTGCATGGGTGTTTTCGTGGTTTTCCCCATGTGTAACGTGTATACGAACCAGTTTCCCTTAGAAAGTCCTCCACGAAGGCATCCCTCCCCCTTAGGCAGATAGCCCTCGTGTGCTTTGCCATAATTGAATAACCTAACCTAACCTAACCCCTCAGGCACTGCTCATGATTTAAAAAATAGTAACAAATAAAAATTTTAAAAATCCGAAAGCTTTCCGATTTTACATTACGACCAAAGAGGCGCTTTTAAGGTTTTGCGTGTTACCTTTATTTGTTAAATATCATGTTCTTCGCACTTAAACTAAAATTCAGTTTAAAAGCAATATCACTAAATATTTAAAAAGAGCATAACTTTAGAATTTCCAAAACACAGTTTGGAGGGGTTTTTTTTTGTTGTTGTTGTTGTACAGCGTCTCTTTGAAATCATTGAGTTGGCTCAAAAATTCGTTAAAGTTTTACAAAATATGAAATAGATAATAAAACACATTCCAAATTCCAAATTTGGACATCCAGATGCCCATATTCAAATTTGATGTCTCTAGGCACCGCTGTTTTTTCACGATGCAAGAAACATACATGCATTCATGCAGATTCTTCATTATTTAATTTCTTTAATTTATGCGTTGATAATTTTTTACCACAAAACCGAAATCTGTTTTTAGTTTCTATATTAAAATTTGATTTTTTACAGGCGAAACATATGTAAAATTTCGATCTACAAACAAAATTATGGTAAAAAAAATAGTCGTAAGCTTTTGTGATTTAAAGAGCTGGGTGGTTTGTTTGCTTTTGCATTTCAAAAATTACCTCATATTGAATTATTAAATATAAGTTAATTGTATACAACTATATTCTTACATATGATAGAAAAATCAATTCATCAGAAAAATCTACTCAACTGTCTGTATATTTATTAATTTTAAGAAAAAAATGTGCTTTCAGGATTTCAACGTAATTTCATTTTTCCGATTAAGATTTCATTAAAACGGGATTTTCCTGCTTGCGTGCATGATTTTTCTCAATTGACAGATTAGAACTTCAAAAAAACTTGAGTCATCGTGCAAACGCTGCTTCTGTCTAAAATGGCCATTTAAGATGCTTCTGATTTAAAACTTTTTAGAACTATGATAACATTTCAAATCACATCGAAATCTCGTTCCTTCATGTTTTATTGACTCAATTAAATTTATAATAATTATGTATATAGTATTGTTTATGTGTACTTACAAACTTTAATTTATAAGTATATTGTTATATTTCTTTATTAAGAAAGTAATGTTCGTTTATAGGATTTGAAGGATATCCGTAAATTAAGCTTTCTCATAACTATAATGTTCTTGTCTGTATGCAAGATTTCTCCGAAACCACTTTAAAACTTCAGAAAAGATTGATCAAATGTATAAACCGTGAGTTTAAACTACTTTGCTTCTCTCCTAAAAATTCTAGAAATTATCTTAAAAAAATATAAATAAATAAATATCTATTTTGGAGTTACGGGAATAAAATGAAACGTTATGTTTTAAGAAAATGTGATTCTCTTACTTTCGATGTAGGTCATTGTTTTTTAGTTGTACATTAGTTTTCCAATTCGAAAACGAAAATCAGCTAAAAACTGAATCGGCTGATTTTTTCATATTGCTGAGCGCAGTACATATCACAGTGTTAAGTGGCTAAGAAAAAAGGAATTTTGTTTAAAATGTTTTGTTTAAAATTTTGTTAATATTTTGGAATATAAAGTAAAAGTAGCAAATACAT
Organism: Stegodyphus mimosarum; assembly: GCA_000611955.2. Lineage (NCBI taxonomy): Eukaryota > Metazoa > Arthropoda > Arachnida > Araneae > Eresidae > Stegodyphus > Stegodyphus mimosarum. Next base: position 208,590 of record KK118103.1, on the reverse strand, counting down.
TTTTTTAAAGATATCGATATACGTATATTAAATTTCAGCCCCATAAACCAGTTATAAAGATACTGAACTTCAAAGTGTGTTACATTTTGGATATATTTTGCGATTTTAAAGGTGCTTGAATCCTTAAAAGTATTTATCATTCTTTACATGTTAACATACAGGTAATATATATATTTTATTTGTGCAGTCCAGTAGCTTAAAATTTCGTAAATCAAATTAATAATCTAAGTGGCTGTTCTAAGTTATTAAAATATAATTAAGAAGATGTGGTCTTGGGTGCAACTGTCATTAAACTATACAAACTACTATTACCCATTTAGCAATGAATGTTTCTCGTGCAAAGATGTCTTTGCTTCCCGATTTATGCGCAAGTGCCACTAAACCAACTACATTGCTTTCTAGCAACAATACGGGAAATCGTACTGCGTTATTTACTGTTATATATAAGGTAAAAGAGTGCATAATTAATACACTAATGAATACAAACAGTATACTGTTTAATAATAAAATCTTCAATTTTGGGTAAGCAAAAAAAGAAAAAAAAGAAAAAGAAAACGAAAGAAAAGTTTCTCGGATTCTGTGCTGAAGAATGAACTCTAAACGAATCACAGCTCTGAAAATCCTTTGAAATTTCTAGATGTGAAAATTCGCCAAACATCGATATTTCTCTCTTTTTGAATAAAATCTTTGTTCTAACCCGAGCATACTACGGGAGTTCTCTAAATAAGGAAGCTCTCATATTTTCTTGTATAACTCACTGAACTTCAATAGTAACAGAAAATTCTGTTATTATTGCAACATTTCCTTCAGCATAAAACTGATATTGATACTAGATATTGAATATACGTCTCACTTTCAATGTCAATATCGAAATAGGAATTTATTGAAATTTAATAGAAATATCGAATTATCGAATTTCGATCGAAATATCCAATTTATTGAAAATATCGAAATATCGAATTTATTGAAAAACTTAAAACAGCGGAGGAAGAATACCTTCCAGTCGAAATTTGATCTCTTCGAAAACCGAAATTTTTACGGACTATGCTCATTTAATAAAGAATGCTTCGATTGCTTAAGAAGGCATCAAACAGATTAGAAGCCAAAATGAGGAACTAATATTATCTTACTGATATATATCCGAAGTATATGGTTTATAATATTTTTTTCTAACCCTCGGTTCTTACCAGCGGCCGAGCTTTAAAATCACTGGAGAATGGTAGTTTGATTCGAGTTCAGTTAGACCGGCGAACGATCTAGTTGCATGAACAGTTTAGGAGGTTTTCGTCTGCATAATGTGGATACGAATCAATTTTACTTGTAAAGTCCTCATGAAGTCTTCCTTCTCCTTAAATTTCACCAGTGGCCGAGAACACTGAGAACGGGGAGCTCGATCCGGGTACGATTCCGGTTAAATGGGATGGTTACATGGTTGGTTTTTCTGATTCTGTTTATGTGTAACATGAATACGATTCAGTTTCCCTTATAAAGTCCTACACAAATACATTCCTTCTGTGGCAGATAACTTTCAGATGCTCTTGCTTTAATCATGGAACCTCACCTAGTCTAACCTTTCCTGAGGCAAATAGCCCTCGTGTTCTTTACCATAATCAATCAAGCAAGCAAGCAAACTCTTATCCTCGGTACAGTTATTTGGTTTGCGTTGACTTTCTCAACTTACATTTGTTTGGTTACCTCACTGATTTTGACGATATATCTTTAAATTTATTACCTTTATTAATTTAAGCCCTGTTAGCCTTTTTACTCATACCTTTACACACTTTAAATTTTTATACATGTCATTAAAATTATAATATTTTGAAATAAATTGGAACACATAAAGACTAAATGAATTTTTAAGAATTCTGTGTAAGCTGTATCTCATATATAATCTCTGTGATTTATTCAGTTAATCAGTAATAATGCAAGAAATGTATGGTAATGTTAATACAAAAAAAGTACTTTAAATCCTTCAAATAATTTGACAACCTAGAATAAATATTAAGCAATTTCAAATAGATCACAAAGCACAGATTTGTTTTCCCTCGCTTTCAAATGAACTTGTATTCTCTTTACTCTGATATAATTGGACACAATGTCACTAAAAATGTGACTAAATGTGACTAAAAATCGCCAAAGGAAGTACAATTTCATTATTTCTGGCAGCCTCTCTTGTATAACTCTATCCTTTCAGCGTGAGTAATTCTCTACACGCTTTCCATATGTTTCAATTTTTAGCTGAATTTTATGAGTAGTCCTGATTTATTAATGCAGCGTGCAAGTCTGCCGTTCGCGCTGCCCCCCCCCCTCTATGTCGAATACAAGTCATGGTCATGGTTCCGTTCCAACGAGTTAGAATAGGGCGGTTTTTCTGTCTCTTCCGTCAGCTTAACTCGTTATCTAATACTCCAATAATTACTCTTCCATGCTATTACAGAGCGGATAAGTTGACTTAGAGGACGAGTTATGAAAAGAAGTTCTTTAAACAACAGGACAAACCAACAAGTACTAAAAAAGAAGGAAGGCCATGTCTTACCAACTTTTATATTAATGTAATAATATTTAAGAGAAATGAAATGCTACTTGAATGGTTACACATTCGTTTAAAGTTCCTCAGCTCAGTAATGGATAAGACAAAATACCCAAACCTCGAAAATTTTCAAAGAGATCAACGATTTTTAATACTAAGAAAAGGAACAAAAGGAATTAACAGGAAGTACACCAGTGGCCGAGAATTTGAAATTGCTAATAAATATTAAGTGAAGAAAGTTTTCCTGTTCCCATTCTCAGGTGAAGGAATGCTGCATTCTTAATTGAAAGGCTTCAATATAAGACAGCAATGATGCTCATTTTTCTTTATGTAGTTTTTCAAAAACAGTTTTAATTTCAAGAATTTTTAAAAAGTATTCTGAATAAGTTTTAAGAACATTCTGTAATTTCCGTTTAACAATAACAAAAATCAATCTTTAACAAGTAATATATTATTAATTAAACAGAAGTAGAATCGCTATTTTGATCACACATTTTTTAACTGATATGCTTCTCCAGAGGCTGAATGGATATAAACTCCTTTGGTTCATAAATATTTTCGTTTGCAGTGACATAAACGTAACACAATCGTTTCACGTTAGTACGGCCTTCGATATAACAACTTTTTTCTGTATAATGATATATAAAATTATCCACATCGACCTTTCATGAGAGTAACATAATTTTTCTTCCAATATAACAACAAATCGATGGCACAAAATCACGTTGTAATGACTTTATTAAATATTCGAGAGTGTTTATACATTTTCAAACAATTTCGGTAAAGAATTTAAAAAATAGTTTTGGAATAAAAACTTCTGGCAAAAGCTTACTATTTAAAATGAGAAATAGCGTCTCTTACTTCTAACTCTTCTTTCAAAATGTCGCTGTGAATTGAAGGATATATTTTTATGCTTTCTGAAAAGAAATATTTCTATTCCGCAATTCCAACACGATGTGAAGTGCATGGTATTAAAATTTCTATGTGAAAAATAAGTAACATTATTAATCGAAAAGAAAAAAAAAACCGTCAGTCATTCTTTCTGGCTGGAAAGAAGACTCCAAATGCATACCTGAGAAAAGGTACGTACTATTTCTAATGTTTCTGAAGTTACGTCGTTGGTAATATGAAAAAAATCCGCCAGTGCAGAAATTAGTTCCAAAGTCTTTTAATATACCTACCGGAAACGATAAATAAGATAGTAAGCCAAGATTTACAAATTAAAATGGCTAAAAAACATGATAGTCATAAGCTTTTTCTCAGGCATGTGGCTCAAGCTGAAGCATTTGTAGAATCCCTTGTGAAAACTATTTAGGAGATAAATGGAAATACATTGGCACCTTTAATGAATCATGGTTTAATCTAACTGCTTGCAACAATAAAAGGTCTATTTATTATCGAAAACGAGGACAAAAATGTGTACAAACCCGGTTTTGTCAATGCAAAGTAAGTTTCGGTAATGGGTTCATGATTGTCACGTTATTCCTTTACAATGTGAAATTAAAAATAACAATATGGGGGGATATTAAAATTAACTCAACATCAAGGTGGAGTCTTACATCTGATATTTACAGAAGAAATTGCATTTCTTTATCCCATTGATTTAAAAAGAGTGAAACTATTTCATCAAGACAAAGCAACAACTTATACTTCGAAAAGTAAGATTGCATTCCTTGAGGAAACGAAAACTGATATAGGTATTGCATATGTATTTTTTCAACGTATTCCTGCGAAGTCCACTGAAGTTTCACCCGTAAATTGTTATGCTAATAGCATCTTGAAAAGAGCTCTTTTTAAGTGCAAATCCACCTCGATTGATGGACTCTGGAAAGTAGTTGAGCATTTTTCCAAAACGTAGATTATTACATTTCTCTGAAGGTAAATTTAAGTAAGCAAAGCGTGCAAATTTTAAGTGAAATTACACCAGCCTGTATCCAACATGTACGAATGTAGTAAATTTTTGTAACGTAGACAATGCTGTGACTGTGCTAAAATTATTCTTCAAACCCTCACACATCTCTTTCCACCCTACTTCAAATTTCGTGGAAACTAGTTATTCTTAAATCAAGAAAATTCACATAAATTATTCCAGTCGCCTTGAGGAATCGTAATCGGTTCTTTAATCGAGTCTTCTTACTGTTTCTATGATATACTACTATGTTTATCCGGAAACTTTCATGATTATCAGTTAAGCGCCATGATGGTTTATCAACCGATATTAAGTTAAAAACCTGAATGATATTCCTATGGAAATTGTTTTTTGACTAGGCAAAACTTACACATTTCCAAAAGTATATTTTTTGTATAATTATTAAAAGTAAGGGCGAAAAGAATGAAAATTGCACCATCTAGTAGAAAAAGGATAGCAATTAATGCTTGCAGAATATGAATCCTAGCTGTTACTGTAGAACATTCGCAATTCACAGAAATATTCAAAATGAAAGAATTTATACAACCGGTAATTTTTTTTTGTACGAGTTCACTAAATTCTTAAATGGGTGAAAATGATTCTTTTAATTAAGATACAAAAAAAAAATAAACAAGTGCATTCATAAAGGATAATAAATATAAAGGATACAACTGCTATTTTAAAATATAAAAGATACAATTGTGACTGCGATGCTGCGAATTTCTCTCGAATAGAATGAAAATGAAAGCAAAGACAGCATGCTAGTAAATGCTTACGGAAAGGGTATAAATCAATGTCCAGCAATGTCACCTAAAATAATTCAGCATGAAGGATTTCATCAAAATAACTGACTTACGTAAGTTATAAATGATTCAGTTATTTATTCTTACTCTTGAAAAAAAAAAAAGATGAAAGCTTTTAGATTTTATATTACGCCCAAAAAGACATTTTATTTATTTGCACACCCATACACGTTCTGACAGCCGTTTTATTCCGTACAATGTGTAGAGACATTAGGTATTTTTTTTTTTTTTTTGGAACAAGAGAGATGAAAAATATGCAATGCCTTCGCCGGGGATCGAACCACGGACCTCTGAAATACCGGCTCAGTGTGCTGAGCATTACACCACGAAGGCACGCTAAGAATGTGAGAGATATACTTTATATACTCCCCTTTTTAAAGGGCGACTAGGGTTTTAGGGGACCTAGTCGCCAAATCCTGGGTGTGGAGAGTCATCATCCACAACACTTTTAGTTCGGGCGCCACTGTAGGGACATTAGGTTGTTTCGCAGCAGGAGACATGAAAAATGAGCAGCCCCTTCGCCGGAAATCGAACCACGGACCTCTCGATTACGCGTCGAGCATGCAGACCACTACACCACGAAGGCATGCGAAGAAGGCGGGAGAAATACCTTACATACTCCCCCTTTTAAAGGGCGACTGGGGTTTTGGGGACCCAATCGCCAAATCCCGGTGGTGGAGAATCATCATCCACCACGTTTTTAGTTCGGGCGCCACTGTAGGGACATTAGGTTGTTTCGCAGCAGGAGACATGAAAAATGAGCAACGCCTTCGCCGGGAATCGAAACACGGACCTCTCGATTACGCGTCGAGCATGCAGACCACTACACCACGAAGGCATGCGGAGAAGGCGGGAGAAATACCTTACAAATTTTGCCACTGTTCGCTTTGAATTCGTTAATCAAAAATCCGTAAAAATTTTGCAAAATACGAAATTAATAAAAAAAATTCCGAATTTGGGCTTCCAGGGGCAAATTTTGGGTAGAGAACTACGTTTTTCAAAATTTGATGGCGTACAGCTTGTTTTCACAGTGCAAGAAACCTGTATATATATTCATGCAGATTCTTCAAGATTTCATTTCTTTAAATATAATATAGGGTAATAATATTTGGCAGCAACACTATGAAAAGTGACTCGCCGCTTTTAGTGATTCGACGCAAAGTGCAGTTTCGAGACTATATAAATATTTCCGTCACTGAAGAAAAAAGTATGTCTACGAACATTCATTACGACGAATGTTCTACGAACAAACATTCGAAACGGTAAGTATATGTCTACGAACAATGAAAATAAGAACTCTGTAAGTTTTGGAACTTAATTGTATAGTATATAGTATGTCTACAAAGTTTTGGGGCTACTTTTCTAACAAATTCTAGGAAACTAATCAAACGCCAATTGACAGTATTTATTACTGTCATATTTCAACTTATTTTCTTCTAAAGCCTTCCTGTGAATTTAATCGTTCGCTTTATTCACTGAACATCTTCTGTAATGGATTCGAAAGCTGAGGAAAAGATTTGATCCAAATAACAGGCATTAATTTTAAGTTTTTCAAACAAATTGTGACTGGAGAGGAAACTTGTTGCTTTGCTTGTAATTCTGGCATGAAATAGAAATTTTTTACTTGGGCTGAAGAAAGTTCACCACGGCTGCAGTTACTTCGTTTTCAGAGCTCTCAAGTAAAGAACATGCTGGTGACCTTCTTTGATTAGAAAGGTACATTAATATGTAATTTGTTCCTGGGGATAAAACCTGAACCTGAAATTTCACACAGATGTAATGGATACACTTCTAAAGAAAATTCAGAGCGTTGGTCTGTAAAAACTCAATCGAGTAACAGATTTCTTGCTGCATGAAAATATATTCACTGTATTGATGGCAAGAAACGCTTAGTCAACAGTTTTAAGGTTTGTATGGTGAGAAGTTAATTTGTTGCTTAAGTTTTGCACTTTAGCTTTAAAAGTTTTAGAAGAAGTAATACTGATAAATCTTCCTTTTGCTACAGTCGAAAGGTATTTGCCTACTTTCGAATAACATTTTATGCAATGGTTACCTGAAATAGCGTATTCGTTTTTCTCGGCTCTTAGTAGGTCATTTTAATGCGAGTCCATTATAAAAATTAAAAAGAAAAAAAGTAACGTCTGGCAACGAATTGCTCTTTTAAACAGAATACTGTGTAGTTTTCCGCTATAATTTGTTCTCTGGAGTGAGAATAATTAATGCATTCTGTGAAAGCAGGTTATTTTCAAATAGTTTTTCACAAAACTATCTCCTTTATAGCTAATTGTTCTCGAGCAGTTCCCCGTCATAAAATTAAAGAGCTTATCTCATTCGATTCAGTACTTTAAATGGGAGATCCTTCCATTCTAATATGAACTTTTCATGCTTTGCTATGGGAGTCGTAAATATTATAAGAAGTTAGCTCCTTGACAGATAAGAATACGACTGCAAGTACTTACAAGAAAGAAATTCTTGATACGAAAACATTGCTAACATGATGGAACTGATTAATAATAGCAAAATTATTTCCAAATTTGGCTATGACTTTCATGTTTATCTTAAAAGTATCTGTGAATTAAAAGCAAAAAGGGGAAGGAAAAATTTCAAAAATTTCAGTTTGCTTTTTCGTCTAAAGGGGTAATTTGCCCAGAAGGACTATTTTAATTTCGTTTTGGCATTTGCGTTGTTTCACTATAACTGTCCGTTCACTTTTCAAATTGTTGCCACCAAATATTAGAGCCCTGCATTATATTTAAAGAAATTAAATAATGAAAAATCTGAGTAAATGTATGTATGTTTCTGGCATTGTGGTAAAATAACGGTTCCTAGAGCCATCAGATTTTGAATAACGCATGTTTCCAACCAAGCATGGGCATCTGGAAGTCCAAATTTGTAATTTGTTTTACTATCTATTTCATATTTTGTGAAACTTTAACGAATTTTTGATTAACAAACTGAACTATTTCAAAGCGAGCAATAGCAATACTGTACGGTAAAAAAAAATATCTCCACCGCACGAGGCTGTGCATCGGAAATTCTAAGGATATGCTTATTTTAAAATTATTTTCCGATATTGCTGTGGAACTGAATTTTACGGTTTAAGCGCGAAAAACAGGATAATAAATAAAAGTAACGTACGAAACGTTAAAGAAAACGCACTTGGGCATAATGTAAAATCTGAAAGCTTTCAGTCTTCTTTTCTTTTTTCTTTTAAGTCCAAAGGGACTTTGTCCCTGAAGGACTATTGTTTTCGTTTTGCGATTTTGTGCCGAATCACTCTGAATGCCCGTTTCACTTTTCAAATTATTGCCAATAAATGTATGTATATTTCTCGCACTGTGATAAAACAACGGTACGTAGAACCATCTAATTTTGAATGACATAATCCTACTGCGAATATGGGCATTTGGAAGCCCAAATTTGAGATTTTGAATTTGTTTTATTATCGATTTCATATTTTGTAAAACTTTGACAAATTTTTGATTAACAAACTCAAGGATTTCAAAGCGAGCAAAGGCAATGTTGTACAGAAAAAAACATTTTTATCTCCAGTGCGTGAGACTGTGTATCGGAAATTTTAAAGGTATGCTCAATTTAAAATTATTTTGCGATATTGCTCTTGAACTGAATTCTTTTTTTTTCCATATCATAAAAAGAACAGAAATTAGTGAGCATTTTGTCGCAACAAAAGCGTTATGTTTTATTGATTTTGATTACGAACTCAGAGGAAGACAGGATGGGTTGAATGTTAAACTATCCTGGTTTAGAAAAATAAATAAACCTTACATCTACGCTCACTTATTCTTTATTAAAATTGATACCCCTTTAAAATGGATGCTAATTTCTCCTGATGGACTTTACTTAAAAACCTACCAAAAGATGAAGGGATAAAACAAAGTCCTGGAAGTTTAATCTTATTTGTATATAACTGGGAAAACCCGGCGGCACGGGCCCCGTCCTGATTCTCCCATGTAGTTTAAATTAAGAATAAATTTCCTATAGGAGATTTTCCATAATGACAGACGTTTTCAACATTGGTGGTCTCGGCAAACTCTGGTTACCGAAAACCAAAAGAATTCACGTGCATTGCTGTAATATAACTAAACTATAAACTGTTATTCAGGGGGTATAATTTTTCATTTAGGAAACAATGTAAAAGTTCAGTATTATCCTTCTTTTACATGACATTGCTTATCATTTAAATAATGTCAAACATTTACGCAAATGAACTGCTTTTATGCAACGCAAAAAATCTGGCAGCATGTCGCAAATTATAATGTTTTGTGGCCAAGCGTTTTTGTTGCGTGCAAAAGCAATGGCTTTAACACGTCGTCATTTAGCGCACAAGTGGGGTCTTTTCCTTAAAAGCGCAGAACTAATGCACTTCCTCTTCAGCCAAAGAAGGTGACTGTAATTTGCGTTTAAAGCTTAAAGTAATAAATATCTATAAATACCAAACTTTTGCAACAGCAACATCATTAAAAGTCAATAAAAAAGATAAAAAAATAAATAAAAATAAATAAAATGAAATAAATTGAAACAGCAGAGAAGAAATCTTAGAATCAAGAGTCATAAACCTGTCCAAGAGACAGAGGACCGGAATAGGCACTTAATAAAAACCTCTCTGGACATGCATTAACGCGAGGAAGATTAGGAAAAAGGAAAAAAGAATATAAAGGCTATTCGACTGCCTGTGGTGCAACAACAAATCGGGAGGAAATGGCCACACCCACGATCACCGTGGAAATCTTTCGGAGAAAACCGGAAAAATCCCCGAATCGGGAATCGACAGGAAACTCGTTAAGCCTCGAGGTGATTGATTTTTTTTTCTTTCCCTTTTCTCCTTTTTTTTTCCCCTCCGAGAGATTCCTTGATTATCAAAGAGAGGATGTGAGAGACACGTTAAGCTAAACGGCTATTTGAACCATGGTACGTGCCATGCTGATGTCCGACCGAAAGAGTTCCAAATTTCCTGTGCACGGGAAAAGCGATAGAAATTTCCTGAAGGGAATGTTTTGAAATTTATGTCAATGCAAGTTTTACAGAAACGCATAAATTACGTTAGAGATTGCTAAAGTTTCACAGAAGGCTTCCTTTAGAAGGTGTTCGAATTTTTATCGAATAATTAATTTTATAGAATAGTGTTCTTACCTGCATACCGGGATTTTTACACTTTTCATTTGCTTTGTATTCTTAGAAATCAAGAGATCCTGAAAATTGGCCATAAGGATCTGAAAATTTCCTTAAATCTATTTTTTAAACATAATGAAATGCAATGTATCTTAAAAAAAAAACGAATTTAGTAAATAATAACAATTTTTCGCTCTTCAAATGAAGCCAGTCATGTATTTCTAATGCTTAACAAACAGTTACCTTGACAACAAATTTGTCATTAGAAATTGAAAGTTTGAATTGAGAATAATTTTGGACGTACCATTTTACTAATAACACTCTAATTCTGCATTCAATTATTTTTCAAGTTTTGGAAGGTTATAAATTAATCATGGATTTTCAATAGCGCAAGAAGAGTTGTTCAAGGGCGTTAGGTTAATTTATATGGTTCTAACTGAACTGAAGCTTTAATCAGCGCCATTGAGACCTTACGAGACTGACATGAGAGTTACCGCTCTAATCTGAGGACCATTTTCTAAATTCTTGAAATTTAACAGAAAGATCTACTTGCACAATAGAATGAAATTTTTGCCGTCGGCCAACAAAATAACCAGAAAAAGCTAGAGTAAATTTTGACAGAGCTGGCGATAGAACGTGAATTGAAAATGTGGCTACCCAGAAACTTCAACACATTCAAACTGCCGGCTTAAATACTCTACAAATAATTTGCATTCTTCTGAGGTTTACGGTAAAAAGAAGTTGTAATAAAGTTTCAAAGTATAAAATTAGTTAAATAATATAAAACCCGCAAATTGACTATGACAAAAGATGCTGGAACGAATACCGGCGTGGTGGATTTTCTAAGAAAAATTGGCTCATATTCGACTTATATATAGGACTGTACAGAACAAAGTAAGTGGAACACCAGAATTTTGTCATTGGTATTGCAGATATGGTCGCACCGCACTAACTGTACAGCTTTATCCAGTTTCGATAGAGAATATCCCTGAAAACGGATTCATGTGTCTCCCACCTTTCTTTCCCTTATCACCAAACCCCTTGAGAACTTTCGATGCGCCAGTATTTTACGTGCAGGCAGTCTATTCATACAAACATGCAAACTTTCTCCGGGATTCGAACCAGGGCCTAATGGTACAGCAGCCAGCATCGCTAACCATTATATCAATCAGGAGGTATTCGAGTTACACAGAGGGAAAACTGAAAAAATCACAGGCATCTGAAAATTTCTCTAGAAATCGAACCCGAAATTATCTATCAATGTTCAGCAATCTTAGCTCCCTAGCCAGTGTACTGTGTCATTGACACTTCAGTATTGTAGATTTTTCAGCTAGTTCAAGTAATAGATGTAGATCCAGTATAATGTTCAGTTAATTTTCTAACGTGAGAAAGAAATTATAAGATGATGTAAAGGAAAAAGTTCTGATGAAGATAAATAAGTATGTTAAATTCCGTTATTTAAATTTATTCCTCTAAATAATCACAAGCTAAAAAAATGTAGAATAACGTAACCTTTCTTTCAGTAATAAGAAATCTCTATGTCAAAATACGTTCTTTATTCTGCTGTTTGAATAAATGAAATAAATATTTAAACTTAGAAATTTAATTTTATATGCAATTTTAATATGAAATTTTCAGTTTCAATTATTTCTTAATCTTGTTAATTTTATTTTCGGAAACATTTTATCTCAAGCTGAACTATCTGTTACATTCCCTAAACTACTATTTTTATTCTTCACAATGTAATTATAAGATACCAAGGATACTGCATGAAAATCATAGAACTTGAGGTATTGTATCAGACTGTAAGTCTTATAACTTAAGTTATTATATTTGAGTGGTTAACCACATCATGGAAATTAATATGCAAGCGAATTTTTTTATCTGTTAAATCTCTTCAAATATTTTCAGGTGCTTGATAGGTAACAGGAAAGCCAATAGTTTAAAATGCTACCTACAGTTAAACAAAAAATCAAGAAGAATGAACTCACGACACCTTTCTACAAAACTCAAATTTCGATACAACTAAAATTGCTTAAATAAGTATTAGGAATATAAAATTGTTTAAATATAATTCAATAACCTCGTTTCAGAAATAAGCGATACATTAAATGTTCTTTTTAAAACTTTCTTTGAAATCAATAGTGAAATGTGAATTTCTTTTGCTTTGATATTGTTAATATCCTTTTAAGTAATATACAAGGTACAGCAGAATCTCAGATCATGAATGCTTTACTTCAGGAACAATTCAGTTCACGGACAAAGTATCTGAACAAAAAATGGCCTCAAATGACGAAAGGTGTGTGGCGTTACGAACACTCAAATCGATAACCTATGATTCTCAGAAGAGTTTTGAGGCAACCTGTGCTACACAGTTAACACTTGGAGACTTCTGGAAACATCGTTTGGATATTTTCCGTTGATTATTCTTATTAACAAAGCATAGAAGCAAATGACAATCAAGACCATGAATTCGGCATGGGGGAAATTATTGCCAGATAGGGCTGCATGCAGAAACTTTCAGCATATTGATACTTAGAACGTTTTTTGTAATCTGTGATATTGTGTTTCTGGACAAAATCATGGACTAGGAAGTTAACAATGAAAACTTGAAGAAGTTTCTAGAGGATCAGAAAAATAAGCTCAACAAGATAGATCTACAAGAGCTTCAGAAGCAGAAAAAAAGTGGACTGTGAAAGAAATGTCTTCAAAGTAGCAGAAGGAAAACACTGATCCTAATTTCCTTAATTTGTAAAACTTATGTAAAATTGCGTAAGATGCAATATATTCACGTTATGATATCAGGTTGATAAAACAATAGCAGGTTAAATAATTAAGCATTTTTAATGATAATGTCCTCTTTAGAAACATTTTAACCAGGGCCTAATGGTACAGCAGCCAGCATCGCTAACCATTATATCGGTCAGGAAGGTACTCGAGTTTCACAGAGGGAAAACTAATTCAAATTGAAAAATAATTCACATTGAACCAATTTTGAGTGAAAAGGGAGCTCAATGAGTCTCAAATAGTGATTAAATGTAAATGATGGCGCTTAAATGCAAACAAAAGGTGAAAGAAAATATAAACAGTTACCTGAGGTTTTTATGAAAGGTGACATTTCATCCAAATAATAATATCTTCTTCACCCATTTCCACCTATGCCATCCAGACTTCTTCGTACAGATAAAGTAAAATTAAAATAAGTTTCTTTGTTCAATTTTATCTGTTTAATAAAACTCTGCTAATCTTATCTTTTTTGTTTTTATATTTAATGATTTCCATTGGTTTTCGTTTACGAACTTATGCACAAAGTGCTGTTGTAAAATTTAATAAGCCATAATCTGTGATCCAGGAAATAATTAATTCATTTCACACTAATTACTATGGAAAAATTGTTCCAGATGACGAATATTTTGGTTGAGGAATTAAATTCGTGAATCGATGTTTCACTGAATATTCTTGAATGCAAGCATTTGTTTTTCCTTTGGCAGCAGTAAAACGAAACTTTATTTTTAGAACATTTAATCCTATATCATATTTCACTTGAGTTTTGCCATTTCAAGTCCTTCTTGACAAACATCACCCTGTCTTCTTTGAAACAGAAGAAACGCTTGCGAAATCTAACTAATCTAAGATTCAGAGGTATTATTTGATCAGGAAAGATAAAGTCCTTAATGACTATGTCAGAGGTGGTGTTGGTCTCTTTTCCATCTGGTCCATCTGCTCAGAGATCACTAAAGACAAGGTGAAAGATGTGCCTATTTAACTACCATGCAGTGGAAGTCATCACTGAAGTTATTATTCGGGCAGCTAAATCTTGTATTCCAATGTCATCTACAAGATTTCCAAAATATTTCAAACCATGGTGGAACCTACAGTGCCATCAGACTCAACGGCAACACAGGAAGGCTTGGGATTCGCCAGCAACCCTTATTGGAAAATCTCCTCATCTTTAAAAAAGCTAAAGCAAATGCACGAAGAGTACAACGGGAAAGTCAGAGGGATTTTTGCATATCGTATGAGTCCGGAAAAACATCATCTACGCCGAGTAAGCGAATATGGGAGAGAGGAAAACATGTGAATTTTAAAAATACTACTCACTTTCCTTCCTAGAAAGAGATGGCCGATTGAAGCATCACAGAAGAAATAGCGAATACAGTTGGGGAGACATTTGCTGCCATTTCCAATGGCACAAGTTATTCGCAGTGTTTCTTTTTATTAAACAACCCTTACAGAATATTCCCATTGCATTCAACTAGGGTCCATATAATGGCGATTTTACCATACTTGAGCTAAGAAGAGCTTTAATGCAGACACATAGTCTAGTCTTAGTTCAGATGGTATGAGTTATGAAATGCTGAAACATCTGTCCTCAAGTCACTGCTTGCTTTTCTCGCTCGTCGTACGGAAGGAGCATTCTTTTCCCAGTGCATGAAAGAAAGCTGTAGTCATTCTCCTAGCTAAAGCCAGAGAAATGCCCGAAAGTCCCTCGAACTATCGGCCTGTCACACTGACGAGCTGTATTTGCAAACTATTTTTTAAAATGTTAAACCGCTGCTAAGTCTATTACTTGAAAAGAACAATCATCTCCTCTTATCAGAGCGGTTTTGGCAAAGGAAGAACGACCATCGATAATTTACTCTTTTTGTAGATCCCCATTCGTAAAGCCTTCGTGAAAAGGAACCATCTATTTTCCGTCTTCATCATAGAAAAAATTTATGACAAAGCATGGAGATACGACATTCCGCATGAAATTCTAGCTTATGGTTTGCGTGGCAATCTGCCAATATTCATCCAGAATTTTTTGACAGCTAGGCCTTTCCAAATAGGAACTGGCTCTGTATATCATATGTGTTTTGTCAAGAAAACGGAGCGCACCAAGATCCTATCCTGACTGTAACGCTCTTTTAGTTTAAGCAATAATTCGTTTTTAAGGAAACTCTCTCATACGGTTTTAGGATCACTGAATGTTGCTGGCCTCCAGATAAGCTAGCAAGGTGTAGATATGAGATATGTAGATTTATTTAATTGCAGATTATTCTTAAAAAGATTCAGAAATAGTCAGACAAATATTGATTTATATTTTCAAAGCAGAAGATCGTATTTTTTGCAGTACGCATAATCTCCATCCTGAGTCTGAACTCTATCTTTTTCAAGTAGCACTGATCCCGGCAATATCTGAAGTAGAGTTCTTTAGGAATGGTGTTTGACAGAAAACTGACTTTCTTTCCTTATATTCTGTGCCTGAGGAAAGATTTCAGAATACTGAATCTTTTAAGTCTTAGATAACACCTCTTGGAGTTCCGATCGTTGATGCGTATTTATAGAGCACTTGTTCGCTCCAGGTTAGATGACTGTTCAGTTGTTAATGCTTCGGCGCGGTTTTCAGTTTTACGTAAACTAGATCCTATTCATCATCAGGCTGTGCGGAACGTCTCCAGTGCAAAGTATGTTATGTTGGTTACTATGAACCATCTCTTCAATTAAAGCGTGAGCAGTTGTCTCTCTACCATTATTTCAATATGCTATCACTTCCTGGCCATACTGATAAAGTTACTTTGTTTGATAACAGGTACGATATATTGTTTGAAGTTCGACCATTTTGTGTAGTTTTTTTCTCTTAAGGGTTCGCTCAATAACTGAGGAATATCACATGTTGTATATGAACACCTGAGAGTAAAGCATTTCAAAATTCCTTTTTGGAGAATTACAAAGGCTCAGCTTCTTAAAGTTTCTCAGAATCTTGGCAAAAAAAGATACTTACGAGTTCGTATTATAGGCAGCTCTTTTTCGGGCGCAGACACACTAGTTTTATTCCTATATTTACAAACGGATCTAAAGAAAAGACTAGCGTTGGTGCATCATTTATTATTGAGAACCTCATGGAGGGTTGCACGATTGCACAATGCTTGCTCAATTGTTACCTCAGATCCTCTCATATCTTCTTAAATTTATACATAAGCTTTGCAAGAGAAAATTTTTCATACATTCTGGCTCTTTAGTGCTTTAAAAGATTTAGAAACTTTTCTGATACACAGAATTCTGTGGAGTTGACATCATAAGTCTGTATTTAAACTTAAGGAACAGTAAGTACCAAATTCTTTGCTCCTGGATTCCCAGACATAAAAAGGCAATTAGTTGGCATATATTACGGAAAGGTCAGCAGCTCATTTTAGTCGGCATGTTCCTTTGGAAATCTGGCAGCAGTTCTAGGATGTTCAGCTAAATAATAAGAAGCGTGAAACCTGGAGTGTAATATTGGGAGATTACTAGAAACGGAAGGGAGGAAATCTTTCTAGCCTGTGCTAAAATTGGTCCCTCTGAAATCTTTGACAGCTACCTTTTAAAAGCAGACAGTGAACCTATTTGTCTTATTTGTAATGTTGTTTTAATAGTTCGTCACTTTTTAATCGAATTTCCTAATCTAAACACACTTCAAATAAAGCGTTGTTTCTTGCCTCTTGGCTAAATAATCTGGAAAGAGATTAATACTAAGTTATTTCAGTTTGCGAAACAAATGAGTCTGTATTATTTAATCTTATTTAATGTTATGAATTACTCCTAGGTATTTTAATACTGTGTATTTTCATGTATCTCATGTTTCTGGATTTTATTTCTGTTTCATATCTGAATCATTTCAGTTTTACGTATTTTTCATCTCAGCGTTCATTCTACTATCTCATTTGATTTTATAAGTTATCGCTGGTTTCAAATTTGAATTTGGAAATATTTAGCGAAAGTTTGACGCATATAACCTTTAAGGTTATGCGCCAAAACGTCCAGAGACGTCACCCTCAGTTTTTTCTCTAGACAAAAAATAGTTCGCTTAAAAAATCATTATTAATTACTTACTTAACATTATTAATTGCTCTTACTTGCTTGTACTTACTTTCTGTCCTGTATGAACCTGCGCCTGTATATTTCAGGTATTCGTTCTTATCCATGAAGCCGAATTCTTCACGCTAGACACATTCGAAAGTGCGCGAGCATAACTAGTGTGGAAAATGCATTAAGAATAGAAGTTTCTGGTTTATATTTACATTATATGTAGGTAAAATCACAAAAGCATATATATGTTTTCAAGATTGAAACCTGAAATGAACTACTAGTATTCAGCGATATAACACACTCGTCTACTGGAGGACCAGATAAATGGAAGAGACATCTGCTTATGTCAAATATAAAACTAGGAAAACATCTAATCTTAGACTGGAGGTGGTTTTACTCAAAATTAAAAAACTGCAGATATTGAGAGCCTTAAACTCTTCTTCAAGGAGCAAAAGTATCGGTTCGAGGTTCGAGTCCCGCGAATGGGCCGGCTGCATGAGCGTTTTCGTGGTTTTTCCAGTGTGTAAACGTGTATATCAGCCAGTTTCCCTTAGAATGTCCTCCACGAAGACATCCCTTAGCTAGACAGACCTCGAGGCTTTGTCATTAAACCAAATCTCATTAAACCAAACCAAACCAAACCATTATGGATTGGTGTGATAAGCAAGATCAAGATATTATGACAGAATAAGTGGCAGCTAAACTATCAGATTTAAATACCATTGAGAACAAATGATACCAATAGAAACTGAAATTCATTATGTGAGGAATCTCAACAAAATGCTAAACAAAATATTATTAGAAAGGTAAGAGAATATCTCAAGTTGTGTAAAGTTATGGAGTACTTAATTTTTATGAGGTATTCGGTTTTTGTGCAATATTTGTATTTTTCCCCCTTTATTTTTGATTCCCTGGTTAAATTTTCCAGCATAATTTTGAATACAAGCTGATCCGAATATAAGCTGAAAAACTAGAAAAACTAGATTTTGTATAAAAAATTCAAACAAAATTGCAAAACATATGTATAAATCGAATTTAATATCTTCCTATAAATCCTTCTATATGCATCTCAAAAGTGCAAAAAAAAATTATCTTCTAAATTAGCTGGACCTGCTTGAAGTGCTGAAATTAAATTCCAATTCATCTTCAAATTCTATTCGAAAGAAATATACTAGAATGAAAATGCCCATTGAACCACTATTTTTTCTTTCTCAATTCTCACAAATAACCCTCATTTGACGGCTTGGTGAGTTTTACTTTGATTCTCAAATGTCGCAATGTTTTTCAAGTAATCATAAGATTTTCTTCCCTAATTACACTCCCGTTTCTATAACTAAAATACGAATCTTCATTTCTGCAAGGTAATGAAGGCTGCTCCGACAATAAAGGAATGAATATTTTTCTAGTTTTAAAACGAAATTGATCACTTTTACTGAATAATGCTGCTGACGGAACTGAAGATGCTACTATCCGTAAGGCGGATGACATCGCATTAACCGTGGAATAAGAGGACAACCATTCATTTGGACTTGCCTCAAGCACAGACATGAAGAATTCTTCGAAAGTTCCGAATCAAATACCGATATAAGGGAATTTGATTGATTTTTTTACGATTAAATAACATAACAATAGGATTTTTTGTTTGTTTACCTTAGAATATAATTTTTGTGATCAAATTACTTGTAAATCATTTTGAACTCTTATATATGCTGACACCCAAATTTCAATAACAAAGAATTTGCCGAAAAGTTTTTGCATATACACTGAAATATAAGGTAATTCTTTTATTGTTAATTTGTTTTTAATGTGCAGCGTCAAGTTTCCGTAGAGTTTATACTAGCAGAAACGTTTTGAGTCCTTTTTATAAAACCTTCGAAGCTACAAGATAGATTTCCATCATTTTTAAGTTTCGATCCCCGTTTGATCCACTTACATTTTTAAAAATCAGAATACAAAGGCAATTTAACCCGCCAATAATTTATGCCGCCTTTCGATGCAAGATAGTTATTACCCCTCAAGCCGTCAGAATGAGTTGAATGTGTTAAGTTCAGTTTGTAAATAAATTGACAACAAAATTCTTTAGGCAGCTGCTAAAGGTGTTGCGAAATAGAGTTACATGAACAATTTTTAAAGCCTTCCCCAATTGCCATTCTCTCATTCTTTAATTAATCAAAATTCTGAGAACTCTTTGTTTTTTAAAATAAGAGTATATTAATTATAAAGTTGATCAATAAGTACCACGCAACAATCCATCTTCTAGTTTACTTCCTTGGCAAACTGTAGAAAATTAAGTATCATGACAGTTAGGGCGTTGCATAGAGTTAATCATTAGCTTTTGGGTCACCTTAAGAAAACGGATTGAAGAAATTTTCCAGCTAACAAAGATTTTGATTCACATGCCGAGTAACTGTTGAAATTTCTAAAGCAATTTTGTGGATAAATATTTAAAAGAACAGGCGTTCTTCGTCTTCGACAGTGGTAGAATTCAACGGCTCCCTTAATAAGTCATTATCCTTCATATAGCTTCGAATTCGTTTCTCGGTATTTTTCTGAAAACCGAACGTTTTTCCTTTATGGCAAAACAGAGAATATATCTTAAGTTATTCGCTATTTTTTAGGAATACAACTGGGATGTCATGATCTTATTATGAGTCAGCGGATGCTTATTTTAATTATTTCGTTAGGCTAGAAGGATCGTAACCCTCGTATGTTCAGAGATTTCGCGTAAAATGCTCATAGGGCAACCTGAAATGTAAAAATTCCTTACGTAGTTGTCTTTGAAGTAACACCCACAGAATACATACACTTGCTTTAAAGCTTCTGACATTACTTGAAGCATCAAAGCAGTGCCTTTTTTGGTATTTGTTACAGACTAGTTGTCAAGTGGCTCTAGAGAACAGGAAAATCAGAGAGTGAGTAATCTGGCAAATAAGAGGGCTTGGCACATCAGGTTTGCATTTCTAATGAAAAAAAACGAAGCCATCTTGCTTAAAATATGACTTAACGCCAAATGTTCGAAAGAGGCTTTAAGTCCGTTTCTGAGCAACACAAATTGCATTGTCCAAGCTGATATTACTTCATAAATATCTTCTGCACAAAATAACCTAACTTCTTCTAACCACCAAATTGAATTTCTGCACATTGGAAAAAAAGATTGAAATTCTCTCACGTTCTTAGAAGAGATCTTCACAGGGAGGTCTTTTATACCGAAATCTTTATTTGCTAACTACATCTCTGTGATAAACGTTCATACTTTCAAAGTACTAGTCACATGCGCTACCAGTCTTTTATATAGTATTATAAAAAAAGAAAATATATTATGGTTTGAGTGAGTCCGGTTAGTGTAATTTCACCTGTCCAGCTAATAATTAATAGCAAAGATAGGGAACTGGGTTTATTGTTTTCACATCGTTTAATTTAAAAATCAATAACGGGCAGACTAAATTCTAAAAATAATAATAAGCAATTTATACTTTGCCGAATGGCAATACATTTCACATGGAAGATAAAAATGTTTTACTTCTAATTGTGGCAACATATTTCTTTAAATCACTAAGTTTGTTGATTAAATTTAAAAAACAAATATCTTAAGCTTTGTTGAGAGGCAACGCAATGCTTTTAAATCACTGTATACATTAATCAACATTTCGTTGAGTTTTCTGAAACATAAAATAAATAAAAAAAAATAGAAATTCAAAATTCGGGATTCGAGGTGCACATGCTCAGTTGGAAGACTATATCTGTTCAACCACTAAAACTCTCACTTAGTCAGTCTGGATTTGAGCACGGTTATTCAGTGATTGTACCGCTTAGCGCTGGTGGACCAAAATGCGCTGGTCTTTAAGCATAGATCTTGAGTACTAGGGGTGACAGCTTGACTCTTCTAAACTCCTTAAAAATTGCAGAATTTCAGAGTATTGTACTTTTCTCCCACCAGCCTTTCAAATGGCTTTCAATTCAATTGATTTTAAATATTTCCAGTTTGAAAATGTAATATAGTAGCTACAGTGGCAGTTGACATTAACTCTAAGTGCAATGAGTACTGGACATTGAAGTCTAGTTAGATTACCGGGGTATTAGCCTGATGAGGATGAGACGTATCTGGCAACAGTCATCCTCCCTCCAAAAAATAAACTGTTTCTATTAGACTAAAGCAGTTTGCGAAAAATCACAAAACAATCGCATTTTAGGAATTACATCAAGTATGAATCTGTCGCTATTTAATTACTTTTATCTTCTTGAATTAAATTTTAAATAGACTTTTGTAACAGGACAGAGAACATTGTTGGATGAATTTTGTAAAACATACTAATGGAGGTTTGGACGTTTTACTAATCGAATTAAACCTTTCTCTCGAATTTTGTCTGCATTTGTAGAGCAACTGCAAAAGAAGCGCATTGGGAACATTACATTTCTAAATTTAAATTTCTTGAGGTACTGAAAAGTGAAAAAGCCTTTTTACTTACAGCAGTAAATAGTAAAGTACTCATAGTGAAACTAAAACATTGCTTCAGAATTAAATGCTATTACTAAAGTAAGTTTGTTCATTCTTGCATTTTCTCGCAGCTTAAGTTTTTGTGAATAGCAGGGCAAAATTCATCATCAAATTTTGATCAAAATTTTTCCTTAACCTTCTCACGTCTTATAGAGAGAAATCATATCAATCTGAATTCAATGGCTTTCAAAATAAATAATGAAAAATTCTTTGCATTGCAAAAAGAGGATAAATTCATTCATTCCTAATAACTTATATTTCATGACTCAGTTACTGTTATAAGTATGCAATCCTTCTTACATGGGAAATTCCCAAACCCATCGGTTGAACGGCTTGAAAATAGGGCTAATGGCTTCTTCAAATGGGTCCAATCTGATTTCTTCAGTATAACAATCCTTTTCACCATCCCAAATTCATAAATTCACGACGATGTTAATAATACGTTAGGTGGGAATGGCCCACTCACAAGCAGTGGTAGAGAATCATTCATTAGCCGTTCATGGTTAGAGAAAAGGTGCTATGACGGATGGATGGACACTGATTTCCAATAAGGCGGCCAAAATTAAATGGTAGGTGGGCGCGCGAAACATTTCATTGTGAACCATTTTGCGGCACAATAATTACTGTACCGTCCACCACCCGCAGGCGTTTCTGCCGATCATTTGTGAAAGACGTACCTCATTCAGAATCAAAAGAAGTTTCATTTTTCCCTTCCTTGATCGTAAATTCCCTAGAAGTCCCTATTCAAAAAATAGTTTCAAATCTTCTAATGTTACAGTTAGAATGGGATTTTATTGAATTTTTTATTACCGTGAGACCAATTACAATGTCTTTGATGAAATTTCACTGCGAACAATGTTCTTGAGTGACTTAAAGATTATAGGATATATTATTTTTTAAAAATATAAAAACGACTCATCTAATCTTTCAAATTCGAACATAACATAAAAGCGAAATTAACTAGGTTTCTTAAAGCGCTCGATCAACGGACGCATTTCTTTTTCACAGTGAAAGTACTTTTTTTGCATACGTATAATACAGAATATTTTATGTTTCTCAGCTCAACTTCGTTGAACTAAAAACCTTTATAACATCATATAACTATAATTCTAATATATTCTGAATATTGAACAAAATCCTACTTTTTAAAATGCAGAGGTAAAACATACTTCATTTAAAATATAAATGCATGTAGTTTATGATGATATAAAAAGTGAATGCACTAAAAAATACCTTCTCTGAGATTGGAAAAACGTCGAATTTCACTAAGCTCTATCAAATCAATACACAGGTTGCAAAAACTCTGATGCGGACACCACATGACTTCGTCGTACGACATTAAATAATATACATTTTTAGACGCATTTCATTTATATCTATTTCCTCGAATTTAATTGGAGACATATATCTCATTCCATTAATTCAGTTCTCATTTCGCGGCAAGGCAAAAATGCATAAAAACTCAAAATACCTTTATTAAAAACTCAAAAATATGGAAAAACACAAAACACCAAATACTGTTAAAACAATTTAAAAGACAATTTTCACAATTAAAATTACAGTTTCTACGCAAAAACAAGCAATTCGGTCAGCGGCAAGTCAGATTTTTCAGTGCACAAAAGTGAAAGTTACTTTTGGTGACATTGAAGGTGCAGAAACTGAATTAATTCACTGTTCTGCTAAGTTTCAAATGTAAATAAATATGGTTGCTCCGTCAGGTTTAACTGCACTTAAGCAACTTTTAAATTGTTGATAATTCTACAACTATTGCCCGCAGAATAACTAAGGCATAAAACCCTTAACCATAGCATAAAAACAACATAATTCAATCACATTTAAAGCATAAAATGTGCATTTTACCAACATATAAGAATAAAAATCACTGAGCTCACGAGATGAGTAACAGAGAGGGTATATATATATCCACTTTAAGTGCGACCAATTATAACGAAAAAAGGAGATGCAAACCTACATGCTATTGCAGCCCTATATACAAAATTGCAACATTCTGAGGCTAGTAATTTTTTGGTTATGCTGGATATATAGTTACGTACAGACGTCACGAAAAAAGATCTTCTGAATCCACTTTACAATTCGTTTTGGGCAAGAGTCTTTTATTCTGTTCTTCCGTACAGATTTACCCAAAATTGGATATTTTCTTTGAAATATGATAAACGAAATTTTTCCCGAATACTATACTTCCTTTACTTCGTACAAGGAAGTAAAAGGAGAAAAAAATCCGAAAGTTTTATGATTTTAAATTACTTAACGTTTTTTTAGCATTTTGTGTGTTACCTTTATTTATTAAATATCATGTTCTCACTTAAACCATAAAATTCATTTCAAGAGCAACACCGCAAAATAATTTATCAAGAGCAACTATTTCAAGAGCAACACCGCAAAATTATTTATATAATTTAATATTATAATCTTTAGAATTTCCGTTACACAGTCTCACGCGCTGGAGATAAAAATATTTTTCTATGCAACGTTGCCATTGCTCGCTTTTAAATCCTCGAGTTTGTTAATCAAAAATTCTTAAAGTTTTACAAAATATGAAATCGATAATAAAACAAATTCCAAATTTCAAATTTGGTCTTCCAGATGCCCATATTCGCAGTAGGACTACGTCATTCAAAACTGGATAGCCCTAGGTACCGTTGTTTTATCACAATGAGAGAAACATGTATACATTTATGCAGATTCTTCATTATTTAACTTCTTCAAATATAATAGAGGGTGAAAATATTTGGTGGCAACAATTTGAAAACTGTAACGGACATTCAGAGTGATTCAACGCAAAATCGCAAAACGAAAACAATAGTCCTTCAGGGACAAAGCCCCTTTGGACTAAAAATTCAGAAATCGGATCTGACAGGCACATGTTAAGGTCGAGTAAAAACTACATGTTGAAAATATGGTAGCTATAAGTGCCACTATCTTTCCATGGTGCGACTAAGCATAGTAACCTCATTTGCAAATTTTTCATTTTGTAATAAAAGAGATAACAAACACCTGATTGCACTCTTTCTTTCTAATTAAAACTCCACGGTGACAACAGTTTCTTGCTTTGACTGTACGCGATTTGTTCGCTTAAAGAAAACAGCCTAGTCCAGTAAGCCTAGTCAATAAGTAAGTCCCAGTAAGCCTAGCCAGCTGGAAGAAAATAGGCTTTAAGAATTCTTTGCGACCGATTACTTTGGATCAAGAAATTATTCGCGCCAAATTTCACCCTGCGAACACTGCTGTCTGTTTTTTGAATCTTTTTAATCAAATCATAAATCTTAATCAAATTAAATCTAAATAATCAAATTATTTTATGTATATGCTTTTCACTGAATGCACATTGCTGTCGATACTGTGTAATTCTTCCCCCTCCCCCATGGTGTGTTTAAATTTCTTTTTTTACTTGCAATCAAGTTGATTGGTAAAGTTTAAAATTTAAGGATACATTGAATTTAAATTTTAATCTTAAATTATGTCTTTATTCGAAGGTATAAATTCATACAACGTAATATGGCTTTTCTTCCAAATTATACAGCCGGACATTTAAAGCTAAGAGACTTTGTGCAGGAAGACATTTGACTGAAAAATCTGATTTCTGAAATTTAAAATCTAACGAAAATTACGAACCAGTAGAAAGTAATAAAAAAAAATTCTCAGGTCATCAATTTTGAAAATGAATTAGGGAATACATCTGCAAATGAATTCACAGAAGTTTCGTCATATCTGGGGGAAGAAAATCAAAGCCACTGTTCAATACAATTAGGAGATATTGTGAGTTTTGTATGAAATAACCACATAATTGATAACGTTTTTAATAAAAATGAAATCTAAGAATTTAAAAAGGAAAATTATAACGTTTACAAAGTTGGTAATATTCAAATTTTGTCTGGGACCTCGAAAACTATGCGTAATAGATAGGAATGAAAAGCGACCTGCAGCAGTCCTTTTGTAAAAGGAGATTGAAAACAACTGAAATGCGTTGAAAGTTTTGTAACAGTTGTAAGGTTTTAGTTAAACTAACAAAGTTTTATTTTAATTTAAATCTTTCTATCTCTTCTCATGTTTCAACTTCCCGTTAAAAGAAGCGCGCGTTTTCAGCGTTATGCTAATTTGAAGTGGAGCCAAGTGCTCGTTCGCCTGAAAAGCTAGCAGTTAAATTCTAAGCCATAGTGCTTGCTACGTGATTGCTTATTGAAATAAATTGAAGTGCGCTAGTATTAGTAAATCTTGCTACGCACCATTTAGTTAGAGGCCAACCCCGTGTATAGCTCTGTGAGCAAAGATTAATTAAATTTCTATTTAGCTTCAGTTTAAATTTATCTGATTGTTCATTTAGACCCAAGTGTGGTCTTTTACTTTCTGTATTCCTACCGAGTTGGGAAGTGGTTGTTAATAATATTGATTTAATAACAGAGGATTTTAAGTTCCTTTCAAGTGCAGTTATTCTACCACTTAATCACAGCATCTACCCCCAGAACATAGCTGCATTCAGCTCCCTGTTCCAGATCAGGACTTAAGGAGTTTCACAAAGATGTTTGCCAAGACTATGAACGGAACACTCAGTCCTGACACAGTGATTACGATGTCTCAGTAAGAGGACTTAGCTGAGTCGATAGCCTGGAGGGCCATCGGTCGTTTAGAGGCCCGGCAGACGCAATCCGTTGTAGCGGAAGCGTTAGGAGCTTCTCTGAGTGTCATTTAAAGACTATGGAACCAGTTTTTGGAAACTGCAAATGTTTGCCGAAGATCGGGACAAATTCGTACGCCTACATCAACACAAATTAAGGATCGGTATTTATTAAAAAAAACGCACTATCAAACCTTTTCCTTGCAACAGCAGCTTCAGAGGGCTACTGGTACCAGCGTATCTACTCAAACTGTTCGAAACCGACTCACAATATGGGTTTGCATGCTCGCAGACTTATGGTTTGTGTCTTGTTGACACAGGACCATCGTGCTGCCCGCAAAAGATGGACACAGGAGCATTTCAGATGGGGACAAAATGAGTGGAGCAACATGCTCTTCACGGACGAGTCCCGCTTTAATGTACAACCTGACGTAGGCAAATTCTCCTCTGGGGAGAACCTGGTATACGGAATACTTCTGCATTTGTGCATGAAAGTGTCCGATTTGGCGGAAACACAGTTGTAGTCTGGGCCGGTATTTCTCAATGGCCGCTCATTATCAAGAAAGGAGCACTAATGGCTCATCGATATGGTGTTGAGGTCCTCAGACTTATTGTGGTCCTTTATGCTGCAGCAGTCTAGGATGAATTAATTCTCATGGATGATAACGCCAGGCCACATTGTTCTCAGCTTGTGAATAATTTCTTTTTCGAAAAAGAAATCTTTCGAATGGATTGGCCAGCATGTTCCTCAGATCTGTTCAGCAGAACATGTTTAGGACACTCTAGGGAGAAGGGTTGCTTGTCGCTTATCACCCTCAGAAACAATTCAGTAATTTCAAAGCTCTCTTCTACAGGAATGGGAAAAAATACCCGTCTCTCATTGATAACGTCATTGATTCCACGTCTCGTAAGTGTGTGACATTGCTTTCGGGTGGAAAAAAATACCCTTTATTGAAACTCATTTATATCTGACATATCATATTTTGTTTATTTGTATAATATGCACAAATTGTGCATTTTTTGTTTACCGACAATAAAATTTAATTTTTCTTTATTAGTTGCTTCTTTTTCTTTTCTCGTACCTTACGAGACCTATACATCATAAATCAGTCATTAAAACATTTCCTTATCTGCAGTTTATATCCAAAATCATAACATTCCCTAATTGTTTTGAGCAGTGTATTACGGGATTATAAGGACAAAAAGGGGGTAAAATATAAGCGTAATATAAGACAAAAATTGTAGCTCGCAGCGTGTTCAAAATAAAAGAGGTGAAAACAGGTTCAAACAGGTGAAAACTTTCAATCTTTTTATAGTAGTTGGGGCTTCAAAAGATGAAAAGAAAGGGCTTCTCAGAAATATTTACCTTGAAAGCACTTCAAGGTACAGTGAGTAAAAAACGTTTTTATACGTTGCTGTGATCATAAATAAAAGTTTAATTTGTCGCACAAAATCCTTTGTGAAGAAAGTGATAATTATAAATTGATTCAACATAACTATATGCATTATTTATGAATATTATGCGGCGAACCACACACAAAGAAAAGAAACTGAAATGTGCGGTCCTCCACAAATCGCATTCTTTGAGCTGTTTCGAGGTGTGAGAAGACATACTCTAACATCGCAGAAGCAATAGTTCGTTAAGAAAAGCTCTACTTGACATTATAAGAGTCATTATTTCACTATTAGTACCAAGAGAGTTTAGCGACCGACACTGTGGCTGTCATCAACGCCTCTCGATTTAAGGGAGGCTACGGACCTTATTGCAACTCTGATATCGTTTCAATTGTAACGAATCAGAGGACATAAAATACAACCAAAAATTAAGAGGGCGTGGCAGTCTTCAGACAAAGCAACAGGTCAGAAAGCTCTTAAACTCTCGACTAGAGAGCCTCTTGCCGCTAACAAGATCTTTACATAATGTGGACAATATGTTTACTTAAAATCATTGTTTCTATGCCTTCAATGTCGTTATCAATCAAGTAATACTAATACTTCCTGCAATTAAATGTAACTAAGGCAACGAAATATCATCAAATATCAGACTCGGGATGAAAAGGGAATTTCTAAAAACATTAAGAGTACTTACTGAATAAAAAAATTTGCGAAAAATAACAGTTGTTTTGTGTACATAAATTTCTTTCACTATCAGATAATGGAGTCATTTAGAGGTTTCCTGAAAAATATGAGATAGGATATGTGCCTCATCATACTGTCTGCCTTTTGAAACCAACAGCCAACTGAAAAGTCTACTAAGTGACTGGTTCTTTTTTATGGGGAAATTATTCCCTACGTTCAAGAAAATCCTTCGCGGCATATGAACTCTGTAATAAGCCAAGCCCTCTAATAAGTATTTCAATCGATCAACTGCCTATCGAAGAGCTGCTGAGTGCTAACAAGGTATCAAAATGACCACACGAAAATGTATTTAATTATAGGGCATTTATATTTCAAAAAGACACTCCAGTTCCTATGTTTCTACTGATTACTGAATGGGTGATACTTGGAGAATAAAGAACTTTGGCACTCCTAAATATAATTAGAGGTCAGCAAATAAAATATTTTGTTGCTGTTAGAAGTCAGCTTCATTTTCTGCTTTGAAAAATCGAGATGAGACTGATTTCGGAAGATTGCCTGTTATATTTTTGGGTGAAGATGTGGATGGAGAGGGAGATTATCTGGTTTGGAGACTTCTTGGAAACAGGAAACGCTGATAATTTTTGAAGCCAACAAAATCATTATAATGCAAAATAATAGAACCAGTTTCATTTCTTCTGAATCTGAAATATTTGAGGTTTGAATTTTGCAAATTGGATCTTCAAATAGTACATGAGATAGTTCCAAACTGTAAAATGTGTTGCAAAATTTCTGAAGCGTATTTGCTAAGTTTCTCTAAGATTGCAATTATCTTTGAGTCTTTCTGAAAAATATGTGGCACACGAAAATATGAACTTCTTGCATTAGACTTTGACATTGCAAACTACTCGTATTCTTGCAAATATGAGCAGTTTTGAAATGATCAAACTAATAATCCAATAACAATTCAAAATTTCCTTTCATAATATCTAAAATATTTAAAGTAAAAGATTATAACAAAGAGTGAATTAAATATACGGGGATGGAGCAAAGAATCTAAACTTTCTTCGAATAAAAGCCATTTTGAGACATAGAAACGATAGCTTTATAACAAACAAACAAAAAGGATTCTGGAACATTTTTGATGTCAAACAGATTAAAATTTGGCATTCACAAAGTGAAATTTGACCATTGTTCCAAGAGCAGCAAAAATATTCAGATTCGTAATTTTTAATTTAGAATAAAAAATAATAAATATGCCGAGATAAATAAAAATTCTAAAATTTTGTTATATGTTTTCAAACATTGCGATCATAATCAAATGCTAATCTACTGTAGAGCTTATACAACTGTAGAATTCCTGTTAGGGAACAATTGCTTAGAATGCTTATTAAATATTCTGTTTTCAGTCAAATTCAAAGATGAAAATATCTTTTGGGAGATAAAATTGTAAATTAGCATATATTAAAGTATATAAATTATTGTGACAACTTTAATCGGTTACTTTGTTTTTGATTTAGAGGAGTAAATTTGGAAGGGAATTGCTAATTTTTGATCCAACATTTTTAGTAAAAATTTTTGAAGCTTGAGGTAGCAATATAATGTATGACTACAATTACATTTATTCCTTTTATTTTTATTTGATTTCGATTTGAAAAATGTATGTTTATTGGATAAAATAAAAGCATCAAGTTTCTTGGCAGATGGCATTTCACGACGAAGACAAAAATTAAAATACTAAGTTTTTCTTACTTACTAGTTTAAAGATCAGTTTTTTTGAAGATTTTTCAGATACTTATTTTATGTTGCAAACCTGATACACTAATATACTATATAACAGGGTACTAACATTCGTATTCTAATGCAACTATATAAAGTGGTGGCTAAATGAGTACCTGACGCGAGTAAGTCGTATGAAAATCCTCCAAGGTTAAGCCTGTAAACGAAAGAGAATAATGCGAGAAGAAATATAATACAAGGGATACCAAAAAATAAAAAACAGGTTGAACAGTTATATGGAGATAGGATGCAGAAAATTCATAGTGCAGAATCGTAATTTTAAGAAAGTTGAATTTATTTTAGCCAAAGTCACCAGCGTTATCGAAGAAAGTGCATTAAGTTAATTAAATAATCTGAAACATAGGCAGCTTTAGGATTTGCGTGCAGGTTAGGTCTGAAAGCTGTGTGATTGCTGACTTCGCTTCTTGAAAACTAAAGCGATAATTTTGATCCTTTGTAATTTTAGGTAATGTGGTAATATATGTTTTGTAATGCAATAGGCTTCCTCGTGCTGCACCTCTGTTAACGCGAAATGTACTACAGCGTTGCCGCTTCCCTCTGTAAGAATACAATGGATGCTGGCTCATTGGGGAATACTAGTGCTGATTTCCTGCCAAAGAAATGATCAGCCCCTCTCCAGAAACCCAAAAATTTGATGATATTTCATTAAGTCACTGATAAATCTAAAGTTTAACAAGATATATGAACCAGATTTGAGCATAAAAGCTACGGAAAAGTCTTGGCAAAGTCTCCAGGATAAAGGATATGTTATCCCAGATTCTCCTCGAGCAACACCTGTGGCATCATTCCATTGATTTTACAGGACATGATTGCCTTAATACTCATCTGTTTTACACTGGGTTCAGGAATTCCCCAGTCCTCTTTGTGACTCTAGATAGCCAACTGGCAAAACACTTTTAAACTCTTACTATAATAACTATATAATAACTATAATAGTTTTAATTCTGTAACGCACATAGTGGCTAAACTGACAAAAGCCAGGTATTTGTAAACAAATAATAAATAAATTACACGGGGGTACTCTTGATATAAGGAACACATATTTTTTTAAATCTCTGAATATTTTCCCTTTTTTGTTAGACTAATCCTAGTCTGCAGAAAGATTACTCAAGCGGCATCCCAAATAAGTCCTGGATTTCAATTATGCATCCACCAGGTAGCTAGTTGGCTTATTCACTGCAGATCATTCCTCAGGATTGATGCTCTCTTTCTTTCCAACTCGCGCCATAATAAATTCTACATTCAGAGCACGTCTGCTCTTCAGGCTGGCTTCCGATGATTTATGCTTTTTTAAATAAACCTCCGTTTCCGCTTCGGCAGAGACAAAGTTATTCAATTTATCGCCCGACAGGGGGGCCCTCTCGCTGATAGGTTTTCGCGGGGGCGACCTGCGGGGCCACTGTAATCAACGAAAACTTTAAAACACTTTGATTTTGCTCTTGGTCGCAGTTACCAATCCTAATGGCTCGTTAAGAAGTGAATTACGACGCACTGCAGGTATAATTTCGAGCAGAGCAAAACCTTTACTCTTTTCCTCCAAAGAAAAAAGAAAGGAATATTGGGAATCTGAAGAAGGAAGCCACGATAATCTACCACTTCGGTTTTTCAAATTATTAATAATTTGTAAAATTTAAATTTAAAATTCAAAAATTTTCTTCCGCTTGTTTGAAAATTTTTTATTTAAATATTTCGTGCATAATTACATGCCCGAGCAAGTTATGTCTTATGATTGATTTCAGAGAGTGGCAGGCTTTATTATTCTATAATTTTCAAAATTATATATTTTTTTTTAATTTTCTAATATTTTTAGTTTGTATTAAAATATTTTTACTTATTTCGTCAAATTTAAGGAACGTCTTTGATTTTCTTTGTAATTTGACCAAACATAATTCATGGCTCAGTTGATAACGCTTACTCCTTGACTACAATCCAAGTATTATCAACTGCTATTTAATATGATGTAAATTTTGTTTTTTAATTTATGTGAATATTGTTTTGTTTTTGTATTAAGTTACTTTAAATTTCAGTATTGTTTTCCAAGTTTTTGATGCAATTATATTTAATTTGTGCCTTCCTGTTAGAAAGTTAACCATATTTGGTTTTATGTGTATTGTCTTTTTTCTGAATTCATTGATTTCGTAGTATTTTGCGAACCATTAATAGTATTTATTTATTGAATATTATTCAATTTTTTTTCTGTATCACTTTCTCTGCTTTTCTCTCTCTCTCTCTTTATGTATATATAGTAATATTTTAATAACTATTTAATATATAAGTTTTATAAAAAAGGTAACAAATTTTACCATTCTAAGAAAAATAAATTATTTTGTAAAATAGAGAGTTTAAATTATTATCTTAACGTATATATGGTGATACTTTAATAACTGAGTTTGTAAAAACTTCGATAACAAATTTTGCCATCCCATCAAAAATAATACATATTGGAAAGCATGTACATTAAATTATTATTTTAATATATATTATATATATATGTGTGTGTTTTGATAGTTTTAATATCATAACATAGATGTTTATGATGAAGCCCATGCATAAGAAAGTAATTACAATCATGGACAATTGTTTCTTCATTTTTGACTAAACATCCTGCAATAAACACCTGAAATAGTATTCATTGGAATAAAATACACTCCTATTCTTCAGTACTTATAACTACATTCGTATTTTTTGCATATTAATCATATTAAAGAAAGAAATATATAAGAAATAAATAACGCACGTGACATTAGCAGCACAGAGACAAGCGAGAGGAGAGTGTGTGAATTAGAAAATGAATATCAGGCTGTATTTTACTTCTATTGATTAACTGAGGTTTAGGTTTGTAAAATTTATTCTTATTTTTTAGCTTAGAGGTTTTGCACAGGGTCTTGAACGTTGTATATAATAATCATGTTGTAGGAATTAATTTTGAAATTAAGACAGTTAAAAAATATTTAATTGTAAACATATTACTATTTTCACAACAGAAATAAAAAAATAACCGAATTAAAAGGAAACTTCAGAAGCTTTGCGAAGTTAGAAATTTTATTTTCATTACGCATACTTTATTTTACATATCTGAATCTATATCTATCTATCTACGTATATGAATAATAAAAACAAATTTAGTAGTAAATGAGCATCAGGAATTTTGATGTCGTAGAATGCTGAGATGCCGATCCACACTGAATAAGAAATTTGGCAGTCGAGGCAGATAAAACCTTCATTTTATTAATCACTTCAGTATGTGAATAAATCAGCCCACAAACTAAAACAACATTAGCTATTCTCAAATTATTTTCAAAACGAGAATTCAAAATCATTATTACCGACTCAGTTGGTTCTTGTAACAATTCTACAAATCAGAGTGCAACAGGGTTGCTACAAAAATATGCAAAAACAAATATTTACTTCAGCGCCACGTAACGGCTAAATCAGCAGTCACAACACACTGCCCCCGAATGAATAATCATTATTATTCATCATTAAAAGAAAATAATTTATTCAAAATATAACAAACTAAATTAATAGTTAGGTACTCAACATTTTCAAAGTAGGCAGGCATTTCAAATTCTTGGATAAAACTAAAATACTAAATTATACAGTAGGCAAACAAATATTCAAATTCAAAATACAATCTGAAGCTGGAATCTAGAATAATAAAAATAATAAATGATAATAAATAATAAATAATTAATAATAAATGAATGATAAATAATTTTATGACTGTCCATTCAAATATTAGTACATTAAGTCCAATTCAAATTTATATAGTAATTAAATGGGTCTCTTTATAATTCCTGTTGGTGTTTAAAGCACACAGGATCTAACTTTTGAATCACGTCAGTTCTTTAATACATCCGTACTTTCAAAGATGCTTCGGTAACTTTTTGTCGTGGATCAGCAATACGTCACCAACTTTAAATGATGAGGATTCTGTTGGAGTGACTCGATACGCAGAGCCAGAGTTCTAACAGATTTTCTTTTCTCCAGCGTTTCCAAAAGTGGCTAATGACTTGATGTCGGTATTTTAATTTTTTGGTAAGCATTCTTCTGTTGGATTCAGATCCAGTGATTACAGGTAGCAATGATGTTAGTTGTTTTCTTACTGAAACATGGGCTGGAGTTAAAGGCTCTGGTTCGGAAGGCTGTTCGTGGGTATAACAGAGTGGTCGACAGTTTATAACTGCCTCAATTCCAGTCAATGTCGTTTCTATTTCTTCAAACGTAAGACATGTCCTACCAAGGACCCTTTTCAATGCTGTTTTCACGGTGCGAACGATCCTTTCCCCAAAGCCTCTTCACCAAGAGGATCTAGCCACAATAAATTTCCATGTTATTTTGTTTTTTGAGAAATAATCTAGACCTTCTTCCTTTGAAATGTTCTTTCAAATTTCTTTCAGTACTGAATCAGCTTTGATAAATGTTCTTGCATTATCACTGTAAATTATTTTACAAAGTCCTCTTCGTGCAACGAACCAACGAACCTTCGAGCTAGAATAAACTATCAGTGTTCAAATTTGTTACCAATTCTAGATGTACAGCCCTAATTACCGCGCAAGTAAATACTAAAATATAAGTCTTTTCTCGTCCAGATAAAGTTTTGATATGAATCGGTCCCGCAAAGTCTAGGCCAGTTGTTTCAAATGGTGGAGTTTCAGTAATCCGATCTCTAGGTAGTGGTGCTATTACTTCCTTACCTGGAGTAGCATTAAATCTTTCACAAATTAAGCAAGGTTTTAGAGCAGGTTTCACGCGTCTTCTTCCTTTGATGATAAAATATTTCTATCGAAGATGTGATAATGTGGTAGCACTTCAAAATGCTATAACATCTCATGCGTATCCATAATCAACAGCTTGACAAATTTAGATTTGTCAGGAAGTATCCATGGATGTTTTTCTCGTTCTTGGAATTCAGAGAATTGTAGTCTATTCAGCACAAGCAATCCATTTTCATCTCATTCGGGATTAAGGTTATATAAATTTGATTCCTTACTGATAGATTTTCCACATTTTTATTGGTCTAACTCAACGTTAAATGCCGATTCTTGAGTACATTTAATCCAATACATTTCTGCCTTATCCAATTCTGAAGCTCTCAATGGACGGGAGACCTTAGAGTTTCTTTTATTTGCATAAATTATGCATAAAGCGCATTATACATGCCGTGATACGATCGAGTCTTTAGAGACTGTTAAATTTCTCAACATCTAAAACTGTTTCCAGTATTATTGTGCAACATAATTGGGTAATCTCTGGTTTCAACTTCCTTTCAATTAGCTAATCTTCGCTTAATTCAGTTACTAATATTGACGGCCACGAATGTTCGTGAAGTGACAACCAAATTGGCCCTTGCCACCAGACGTTATTTCCTATAAGTGTTACCAGCTTTTCTCCTGGCGTCACTAAGTCAGATGGATTTTCTTTTCCGCTACAATAGTTCCAATTTTCAGGGTCCCTAAGGGATTGAATTTCTCTGACTGAATTGGAAACAAAGGGCTTCCAATTCATAGCAGATCCATTTATCCAATAAAGCATTATTGCGGAGTCCGTCCACAACTTTATCTTCGCATTTTTAAAGTCTAGTGCCATCTTTAAAGTTTTAGACATCTTTGCGGCAATTACGTCACCCAATAATTCTAAACGGGGAAACGTTGTTCGTTTCACAGAAAAACTCTACTTTTTGCCCAGATGAAACTTGTTTTAATTTCATTATCTTTAGTGAAGTACCTAAAATAGGCTACCTCACCAAATGCCTTAGGACTAGCATCACAGAAAACGTGGATTTGTTTCCGATCTTCTATCAAATTCATACACTGTTGGAAATACTTTCTAGGTATCTCTAATCTCTTAAGATGTTCCATTTCAGAGCACCAACCTTTCCATTCATTTTCCAAATCTAGGGGTAACCCATCATCCCAAGCCAAACCTCTTTTCCAAATTTCTTGCAATAAGCTTTTAATTCGTAGGGTGAATGGAGATATAAACCCTGCGGGATTATATACCTTTAGCACAGTCTTTAAAACACAACGCTTTGTAGATCTGATACTCTCTTGGTTATCTATATCTTGGCTGAACATAGAATCGGTATTCCATAATATTCCTAAAACTTTTAAATAGAGGTCAGAATTTGCTTGTTCACTGCATAACGTATTTTCTTTCCACATTTCTCTTAGATTCATAGAATTAGAATTAAATTTCCGTAAATGCATCCCAGCATCGTTAAGAATTTTAGCGGCAGTAGAAGATAAATAGTACGTCTTTTCATCAGAATGTGCACTGAAAATTAAATCATCATTATACAGGGATGTGTCTAACATTTCATAAGCTTTATAATGTTCTTTCTTATACTTCTGAATATGACATTTGATAGTAGCAGCTAAAATGAAGGGGCTACAGGTAACACCGAATGGTACTCGAGTAAATCTTAGAATTTTGAATGAGTCAACTGTCATATCATCAAACCACAAAAAAATTCAAATAATTTCGGTCTTCTGGTGTTAAACCAATTTGGAGAAAAGAATTCTTTAGATCCGCGCAGAATGTGACTTCATGTTTTCGGAAATTGTTGATAATATCTAAAATGTTTGGGTTTAAATTGGGCCTTAGTCATAAACAATCATTTTAAACTTAAAACTGATTTTCTTTTGAAAAAGCATCAAAGATCATTCCCACTTTAGAAGTGGGTTTGTCATCTCTCGTAACGGGTCTATGCGGCATGAAATAACCGTTCTCATCGTTATTAGCTGAATATTCTTCAACTACCTTATTTCTCTTTTGTTCAGTGACGTCTTTATATTGTTGGAGAAGATCGTCATTTTTCGCGAGCTTACGACTTAATTCAAAGAAATGATTCTTCGCTGTTTTGAAATTAGTCCCTAACCCTTTCTTATTGTCCTTCCACAATAATTTCGCTTCATATCTGTTATTAACGAATTGCAAATCGTTTTCAAATTTATTAATGATTTCTTTATCTATTTTTAAAAATTTATCGTCACTAATACCAATTGCTTCAAGGTCCCATAATTTCTTTAAATCTTCCTGTTCGGCATTCTTAACAGATGACATGAAAACGAAAGCACTTTTATTTTTACCCTTTTCATCATTATATATGGAACCACAAAGCGACCATCCAAATATGATTTCACACAGAAATAGCGATTTTGATATTTTTTCTACTGTCTCTGAAATGTTTACGTGCCAGAGAATCGGTGCCTATTAATAACTGCACTCGAAAGCCGCATAACGTATTCCAATTAGACGACTCATATTTTTTTAATTTGCTTTTGACATCTGTGTTTAGTCTACGCGGATAAATCATAGCGGTAGAAATGGTATCTGTCACCAACACCTCGATGCATATTTTCGCTCGGGAATTTTCGCATTTCGTAAGGTAACCTTGACCACGTCATAAATTTTTTGTTTTGCTTTAAGGGCGCCAAAAGAGTTAACTAGCAATTTTTCCTTTCTTACAACTGGGGGTTTTAAGTATGATGTTCTTTCGTAATAAATGTCTGTTGACTGCCACTGTCAAAAAGACACAAAGCAAATTTTGATTTTGAATCGGATGATATATTTACGCAACATGTTTGCAATACAACTTCATTAAATGAATCTGAGTTTTTAATCTCACATTGAGAAACGGAAGTTACTATGGTATCACTTTCATTTTTAGGAACTTCAGAGGACTTTTCTTTTGACTTCATGCATATCGAAACATTATGAAACTTACTACCGCATATTTTGCAATGCTCATTTAGGAATTTACACTTCGCAGCAATATGGAATTTCCTACAACATACAAAACACCTCCCTTCATTCTTTAACTTTTTACGTTTCTCAGGAATCGAAATCGATTCACAGAAATTAGTATACTGGTGGCCGCCGTAAATGCAACACCCTGAAGGAAGCATGCAAATAACATGAAATTTACAACATGCATTAGCGGAGGTGAGATATGCAAATGATTAGAATTTAAGCGCAGACGCACATCACGCGCGCCTGTGGCGGCACTTCAAAGTGCTATTTAAGGCTTGGAGTTTTCGACGATTTCAAGTTCGGCAATTGTGTTCTTCTTGTGGTTTTTTTCAAAAAACGATCAATTATGCCTCGTAGTAAACAGCGATCATCGTTTGATCAAGTATCCAAGTTCGACAGAGGAAGGATAGTGGCCTACCGAGAGTGTGGATTATCTTTCACGGAAATCGGTAGTCTTGTTGGACGAAACCAAACAACTGTAATGCGGATATGTGACCGTTGGATGCAGGAGGGTACGACGAATCGACGTGTTCGATTGCATCCACCTCAATGCACCACTTCACGTGATGACAGGAACATTGTGCGCATGGCAGTGATGGATCGCTCAGTCATACCACGAACCATAGCACAGCACATTCAGTCTGTAACGCATCATCCAGTGTCTGCGCGTACCATTCGACGCCGTTTACAGCAGAGTGGTCTGTCCGCAAGACGTCCATTGCTTCGTCTACCCTTAGCGCAGAACCACAGACGTCTCCGCCGCCAATGGTGCGATGAAAGAAGGATGTGGACAGCAGAATGGAATGAAATTGTCTTTACTAACGAGTCACGTTTCTGTCTGCAACACCACGATGGTCGGATTCGAGTCTGGAGACACCGTGGAAAGAGGATGCTGAACAGCTGCGTTATGCACCGCCACACTGGTCCTGCACCGGGTATTATGGTATGGGGCGGTATTGGATATCCCTCTCGCACTCGTTTAGTACGCATTGCCGGTACTTTAAACAGCCAGCGCTACATCTCCGAGGTGTTGGAGCCAGTTGTGCTTCCTTACCTTCAGGGCTTGTTCACAGCCATATATCAACAGGATAACGCGCGATCACACGTGGCACGCATTGTCCAAGGGTTCTTCGTCAATCGCCAGATTGAATTGCTTCCCTGGCTGGCTCGCTCTTCGGATCTTTCGCCGATAGAAAACATGTGGTCCATGGTTGCTGAAGGATTGACCCAGATTACATCCCAAGCTGCCACACCAGATCAATTTTGGCAACGTGTGGAAGCTGCTTGGTCTGCTGTACGCCAAGAACACATCCAAAGTCTCTTTGAATCAATGCCGAGGCGTGTGGCAGTGGTGATCTCCAACAATGGCGGCTACTCTGGCTATTGATTTTGGTAGGAACCACACTTCACAGAAGTCTATAAATTTATCATTTGATACTTGATCAACATGTTATCTACTAAATAAATTTTGTTGTGATATCTCTTCTCTTTCTTGGTGTTGCAATTTGGGTGGCCAGCAGTGTATTATGTTCTGAACTGCTGCAAAAGAAAGTTATTCTTAACATTTGTTGACAAAGCAGATGCTGTAGGAATATTACGTTTAAAATTTTGGTATTTATATTTTTCTGGTTTATCATGATATGTCTTTACGGAACTATTCAAACGAATCGTAATTTCACGCGATTCTATTTCTTCTTTAATAAAGGTGATTAGTTTATTGATGTCCCAGTCCGAACTCGGCACGCCTTCTATTAAATTCTAAAGCAATATCTGGTGAAATCAACTTGAGTAAAATTGAGCATAACAGATGGCCCTAACTTCCAGAAGAAAGACTCCCTAAAGAGTTTAAATTACGAATCTGAATTTAAGTTACAAGAATTTTTTACTGGATTGAGATTCAAAAGCTTATTCACATGGGCGTTAATAACGACATTAGTTCTACCAAACCGTTCTTTCAAAAGGGCGATAGCAGAACTCTAATTTTCATTAGTTAACGAAAACCCAGACACAGTTTAGCTGCACTTCCACCAAGCAGTGATTTCAAATAACAAAATTTATCAACTGGTGTCAAATGCTCATTACTATCTATAGCATTTGAAAATTGGCTCCAAAACTCAAGCTATAAGGAAGAATCACCATAATATTTTTTGATTGTAAGTTTTAGAAGCTTCATAAATTTAGGTCCAGCATTATTATTAAGAACACTATTTTCACTACTTTAAACACTAGAATCATGAGAATTCATTTGAGGGTTCGAGTGCAAATTTTTATCTAAATACCGAGTAATTCTATTTTTCCATTCAATGTTTTTTTCATTATAATCCTCAACAACTTCAATTTAGGATTCAATATCTTCAAGGATTAAACCACTTTCGATTTCACAATTCAGTTGTTTAAGACCAACATACTTTTTAATTAATTACTCTTTGAGAACACTTATCAATTTTTTTATCATGAGTCGTTTCCGAAATTTCAGTTAAAATAGCTTCAATTTTTGTTAACATTTTTGTAGTAGCGGTACGCAAAACTGCGCTTTTCCGCTTCAATTTATCGAGATTATCCATTACATTTATACTACATATCAAAATATATCAAGTTATAAATAAGCATGCGCTTACCTGATCAATTTTATGTTCCGAACTGTCAACGAAGCACCATTTGCACTTCCAAGCAGGTTAGTCACATAATTCTTACCGCGGCACGATACCGCGGCACGATTCAAGAGCATACGAACTAAAACTATTCACAAGTTTATTTACAACATTAGCTATTTTAAAATTACTCTCAAAACGAGAGTTCAAAATCAATATTACCGACTCAGTCGTTTCTTGTAACAATTCTACAAATCAGAGTGCAACAGGTTTGCCACAAAAATATGCAAAATTAAATATTTACTTCAGCGCTGCCTAACGGCCAAATCGGCAGTCACAACACAGTGGGCTTTTGTTGATGGGATATTAATTGAAGCTTGCTGTAGTCTTTCGAACATTTATCTCCTAAGCGCAGCTCCAATGCACTAGACAGAGCTTCGAAATCTAGGCTTTGGTTTTCGGGAAAAGTCCGAAAAATATCCCTTGCGTCTGCTCTCAAAGAAGAGGTGATATGACAGGCCTTAGCTTGGGAATACCATGATTCGCTTCCGCAACTATAGAAAATTGTGTCTTATATACTTGCCA
Source organism: Stegodyphus mimosarum (assembly GCA_000611955.2). Lineage (NCBI taxonomy): Eukaryota > Metazoa > Arthropoda > Arachnida > Araneae > Eresidae > Stegodyphus > Stegodyphus mimosarum. The sequence continues at coordinate 167,455 of KK118103.1, read as the reverse complement.
AGAGGTCTTCCTATCATATATGGATAGCTTCAGAGATGAACGAGCAGGCATTGGTCCGAACAGGCGCTGCCTAATGGCTAAATCAGCAGTCACAACATCCCCTAAGTTCATCCTTTCTCCCAAATTCGAGAGCATTCGAAATTACGTAATGTTTTTGCCCAATGAAATATTTGTAAACCAAAACTTTTCTCTTACTCGAACTGAAACTATCAAACTTCTTCCCGTCTTCCTTTGTGCTACTGCGTTCTTTTTTGCCTCTTCGCCCGCGTGCTGACAGCTTGTTGCTCAGCCGCTGCTAGCTATTCGCCGTTAATTTACATGTAATTGCATTATTTAAAATTATGGGGCGCGTTTAGCACCCTTAGACTTTTACAGTTATGTATTAAGAAATTCATCATTCAAGAATAAATGATGCTGAACTATCAAGCTGGCCCTGCTTGTCAAATTCCCTCCGATCATCTATTTCACCATAATGTCCACACATCTACGCAGCAGTGTTTCGGTCATGAATGAACGTGAATTGTTTTCATCTTCCAAAAGTACAATTATTACATATATATATATAAATGTAATAATAAATGCAAGGAAAAGACGGAGCAGAGTCGATACATAATAGCTATATAAGATAAAGGAACTTGGCAGCTGAGGCGGTTTTAATTCCATTTTTATTTTCCAGTTGACGCTCATGGCCACAATCATTTGGAACTCTAGTTGTGTCTATTCAAGAACATTTACATTTTGGAAAATATTGCGATAGAAAGCGCGTAGAACGAAATAGCGACCAAGCAGCGCACAGAAAGAAAATGAGGTGCCTAGTTAGCCAATCTGGAAGCACACAACGAGAAAAGTTTTGGTTTGAGTTAAAAGTTTCAGTTTTCAATTATTACATCATCAGCGCTGCGCAGGCCATGCAAAATGGAATGGTCTAGAAATGACGCAATCCAGTAAAGTTATTAAGATTTTTAAAACAGAGAAAGAGAATTAAAGGGAATTAGGGGTTAGTTTAAATTATAATTTTGATTTACATATTTTTATCTTACATGTACATACTACGAAATTTGTAAACACTATGTAAATAGTACTTTCAAAAAGGTGTCCTGCTCAACTGCTATTAAGTTTGACATAAAATAATTACTTAACTAAATTAAAACTAAACGGGCAAAGATTGAACTAGAAAGTTGAAATTTAATCAGCTTATTAAGAGTAATTAAGGAGAGATAATGAAACGTACTAAATAATCCTGCACTCAGTTTAAAAGTAATATTCAGCAGTATAAAAGAAAATAATAGATACTCAGTAATAAAGAAAATAAGACAAAAGTTGTAATTTCACTGTCAGATTCAAACATTTTCAAGAGGTGGAAGAATTTAACAAGGATATGGCATCTTGGCAAAATCAATTACGTTTCTGTTCTCTTTCAGTTAGCTAAAGCACCGAAATTAATTATTTGAAATTATCTAATACATAACTGATGCTTGATATATAAATTTGAGATAAAAATATGTAAATCTCAAAATTATAATTTAAAGTAGCAATAATCTTAATTACTTCTCTATATGCTAAAATAGAAATAATTTTTCTGGACTGCTTCATTTCTAGATCAATCAATGTCACATGTATTGCATGACGCTGATGACATAGCTATTTCTAAAACTGAACTCAAAATTTCGACAAATCTTAGTAAACAACTTAACCGAAACATTCTCTTAATAGGTTACCATATTGGATTAACTGCGCACTTTTGCTTCTACCTCTCTTTCCGTTAAAACGCTACGTGGTTGCAGCTACGAAAGCTTGGCAGCTCCATCATGATAACTTACTTTTCCATACTGCGCATTTGACTCAAGCTTTCCTCGCCGAACAAACATTCCAGTAATCCGTCAGGCTCCCTACTAACCCGACATGTCTCCGAGTCCCTTTAGAGGCATATTCAGTTTGGCTGTTTCCCAAACTGAATATGCCTCTAAAAGGGACCCGATTTGAGTCAAGAGAAGCCATCACGCGGAGTGCGACAGAACAATTGCTAACCATCCCAAAACGCTGCTTTCCAGAGGTGTTTCCAACAATGACAGGAATGCTAAGAGAAATATATGCATTACCAAGGAGATTACTTTGAAGGGAATTAATGTTTTGAATTTCCAAATCAAATGCATTTTTGTCAACCAAAGGTTCACAACTTTTTTAACACAGGGCTTGCATAACGCTGATGACATACTAATTGGAACCTGAACTCAAAATTTCGAGAACTGAAACTTTTTCTTAATTAAGCCGCCTTATTGGATAACTGCGCCCTTTTGCTTCTACTCTGATCCCGTTAAGACGCTGCGTGGCTTCTCTCTTCCTATCGCAACAGCATTAAAAATGTAAATGCTCTTAAATAGGCACGATTAGAGTGCCAAGTAAATTGTGGCTGCAAATGTCAATTGAAATGAAAATGGATATTTAATGTACCTCGACTGCCAAGTTTGCTGTTCATTAGGAATTCAACATTCTACGTTCTACGCCATCACCGTTGCTATATATTTCTATCTCATACACATATATATGCAAAGATAGATAAATAATTATAACAGCGATATTTATACATACTGAAAATGCATAATATCCCTGCATCTGCTACTTTGTAACTAAATCAGAGCTATTAAAAAACTAACCGTAACAAACTTTATATAGTATCTTCCACATAAGAATTTTTGTACTTCTCATCTGATAAAACACTTTTACAGTTCTACTCGTACATTTGACAAAATAGTTTCTCTTTCGCAGTTCTCCGAACTTTTGGCCATGCGCAATAATTTGCATTTTAGCAGCGTGATTTTTTTCTATTACAGTAACTATTTTTAAACAAACACAAGTTTCTTTTTTCTTTTCAACTATGCTTTGACTGCGTATTGCTGTTCTGCTGGTTTTAAACCACGGTTTATACTTTTGCTGAATAATACTTACGGATGAAACTAAAGACGATCTTATCTACGAGGCACTTGAGAATATTATCAGTGAAATGGAGGACGATGTCATTCACCTACACTTCCTCTTGCAACAGAGATTTTAAAACTTTTTTGCCTTCTGCACTCCTTTCACTGTTTCTATAAGTCACCCTCCTTTACAAAACTTGAAAACTATATACATGTTTATTTAGATTTCGATTATTTTTAACGTGTTTTATCAACTAAATAGCAAAAAGCACAGAAAATATTGATAAATACCAAAATTTGAAAGAAAGTAGTATTTTTGTATTCATAAACTAACGGGGCCCTTGTGTGTTTTATGTAATAGTGCACGGCCAATGACGGCGGAACATTTGGACGAGTGGGAAGCACTGACAAATTTTTCTTCTAGATTTCAGCGCTATTGACAAGCAAGGAGTTTAATGGCCTAACGGCCAATGTAACTGGCATTTGACAAATAAAAAAATATTCATAAACTAAATCTAAATACTGAAAATAAAGCTATTTATTATGGGGACACCTAATAGGCCGCCACCGTTACCTTCTGTGAGGAGAAAGACAATTTACATACATGCCTTCTTCGGGATTCGAGCCCGGGCCCTTCGGTATCGCAGCTGTCTCTTCTAAACACTATATCGCTGGGCAGCAAATGAAGTCAAATAAAGAGTTCTAGAAATTTCGGTATCAGATTTTTTTAGTACTACGGATTTTGATTAGTATGTATATTAGGATTAACTAATACGAAAATAAGATTTTTCAATTCCTTTGGTTATAAGAAAACTTAATGTAAAGTTCTATTACCTTCCTCAGGCCAAAACTGAGTTTATTTGTTTTCCTTAGATAACCTAGCAATATTTTTAACAAGTTACATTATCTCTTGTTAAACTGTAATTGACTGAGCATTGAGACATGGTTACGAAACCTCGTAAAGCCTCGTAAGCTAAATCAATACACTCAACGTTCGTCACAATAATAATGAAGGAAGAGGAAATAAAAAATGTTGGGCATGGATTTTCTTCTTTATTGGGATGTTATTTATTCGCCTGACCTCAACTAGTAATTCCTAATTAGCGTGATTGTAGTGAAAATTCATTCCCTGATTTCTAAACGAGCGTCGCACATGCGCTGATTATTAATCGCAGCTAAACACTTATTAAGTTATAATCCTATCGCACGCAGAGAGAAGAGAAAAGCGAAACTGCCCTTTCGTGAGAGTCGCAAATCTTTCAGGTTGAAACGGAGACCTCGAATTTATTTTTCTGTTATTTCTTCTTGCTCAGGATTTCCAAGTTCAGATGCCAGTACCAGAGCAACAGAAACGATTTTATCCGCAATTATGCTTAATTATCATAATTGGCTTTCTTCTGATTGAGCGAGGAAAGATAATTATAAATAGAAGACGGCTAACCTGTCATTCTCTTTGTATCAAAGATGGCGTATACTGTGACACAAAATTAAAGAATAATGAGGTTTTATACAATTAAAATATCGATACGAATCATTTATTTATGCAAGGTTAGCATTAAGAAATAGAAATTTTAAAAATTTTACAGAAAGATGCTGAAATATGGTTAAAAGAGTATGTTCTGAAGTTTGCATGGCTAAGTAGCAAATGTTCAGGGTATGAATCTTTTGTAATACTATAGGTATTCAATGTGATAATTAAGCTCTTCTCAAGCATGTCTTAGTATGTCCATGCCAGCATATGCAGCAAAAAATCATGATGCGTAGTATAAGATTGTGTAAACTTCTAGAAAAAGGAGAAATAACAATTTGGCGCTTTATTTATCTCCACAAAAAGTGTCATACCATGTTGAATCGGGTCATTTGGGTCCAGTATTTCACAATCTTGTTCTTGTCTGTTGAATGGCAAATCAAACGCCGAGGAAGATGTTCGCCTATACAGTGTTCTAAAACGACGTTGTACAACAGTAACATAATTTGTTTTCCTGACTCTAAGCATACAAAATGCATTTTCAATCTGCCGGCGATATTGCTAGACTACCGTTAAGAGTGCTCATGTGATTCTGCATTATGAAAGCAACGAAAAGAGGAGCTCGGAAAATTGAAGACGTTCCTTATAAAACGAAAATAAAGTTTTCCTGATAAAAGAAAATATTTTTCTAGCCTAAAAACTTAACCTAAATGATTAGATTAAATCTTATAAATACGTGCATAATCTCCTTTTATAATTAACCTCGTAATTAGGAGCTTGTGCTGCTGTGTGAAGTTATCACGTTCTTTTCATACACCTGAAAAATCGCTTTTTAATGCTTTCTTTAGTCTTCCCATTTTTGTTTTCATTTGATAACATTGTCGACACCAAAGTAAAAAAAGTAATCTGAAAAATCATAGCTCTTAAATAATGATTTTACAGATTCGGAGTTTCGGCCGGATCTTAAAGGTTCTCATTTTTGAGAATTTTGGAAAAATGAATCGTGCAACTTTTAAGTAAAGATTCATTTGTGTTCATCATAAGTAAAATGGCCATTTCTTTCCTTTGGTATAATGAAAAACATAGAAAAAGACTAGGGAAAAGGAAAAAAACTAGGATTTATACCTTACGTTTTTGCAAAATTTTCACCTTTTCATGCTCATTTTATTTTCTGAAAACTGAGAGGAGAAAATTAGCGATATATACCACATGTAATGGAAGGAATTAAAGGAAAAACGTAGAAGATTACAAAGTGTATATATTTTATGTTTTAAGAAAATCAGGTATAGCTTTTGTTTCCAGTCTATTCCTTTATTTATACAAAGTATTTTGCTATAAATCTATACTTTGTACATTGCTATATGCCGTAAATGAGAAGTTTTTAAATTATAGCCTACAATTTCAAGGAAAAGTACGTACAGGGAAGAAATATGACAGATATTCTAAGCACTTACCAATAAATCCAAAGAGAACCAATGAAATACTGTACTGATACCTCAAGTGTTTTTTAACAGAAAAAACTGTAAAGAGAAACAAAAACTGTTAATTTTTTAACAGAAAAAGGGTAGTGTAATGCCTTTGTCACTAGAGAAAGCTAAGCTAGAGCGCTTTCAAACAATTTTATATAAAAAATAATTATTTTTGTTACTATAGAAATTCATAATTTCAAACTACCTTGAACAGAAAATTAGTCGTAACCCATGAAAAGTTACTGGAATTACTGGGATATTTTTTTTTCATTTCGTAACTTGTAACTTTAAAATTATATATTTTCTCATTTATTGAATCAATTAATTACAGCAAATAACTTGTGAGATATGAATATCTTCCTTAGAGGAGGGATGTCTTCATGAATGACTTCTAAAAGGAAGCTGGTTTAGATTACATGTTAACTATATAGGATTTTTACAGTGAAAATCATTAAAACTCCATGTTGTTAACTTTTTTAACATCTTGAAATTAAGCTAATCAGTAATTATTAGTGATTTGTATCTCAAAACATCCACCACTGGTACGTTCCAAGATATAGGTATTTTAACATCGTTTCGATGCCTTGAAATTCTCGCTTGATATAACTTTATATAGTACCCGATACAAGTTAAGTTAGATTCACAGTAATGCATCTAGCAACAGAGAGAACGATACCACTGTAATCCTTCTCTAACAACGATGCAAAAAATACGGTTCATAGTCACACATTTTTCAGTCTGATGTGATATGGAACACAGATAAAATATTTTCATAGAAAAATAAGCTAATTCTCTCTCATTATATCAGCAACAATGGCACTCAGTTTTTAATGATTTTCGTCTTTCTAATCAAATGGTCGTAAAAGCTCAACTTCCATCCAATATTTCACCTATATTCAATTTTAGTCGATTAAATGTAGCAAAAGGTTAATCAGAAATCAATAACGCGAACAAACAAACAAGCACATAAACAGACATTCTTCTTTCTATGTATAGTTTGTAAAACGTACAAAGTTTTTTAACAAGCTCTACAATTTGAAAGCGAGCAGTAGCAACATTTTTCGAAATAAAGCATTTTATCTCCAACGCGCGGCGCTGTTGCCACTCGGAAAAATGAGTGCGAAAATATTAGCGCTTTCAGAATTTTTAATTAACATTTCAGCTGATTAAAGTCGTGCGAAGATGGGAATAATCGAAAGGGCTTCCCACGAAATTTTTGGAATCGGGAGTAATGTATTTAATGTTTGGCAATACTATTTTTATTTCATTGTAAAACTTAATTTTTTATTAACAAACTATAGGATTTGAAAGCGAGCAGTGACAACAACTTTCAAAATTAAGCAGATTTTCATCTCCAGCTTGCGAGACTGTTGCCACTCGGAAAAGTGAGAGCCAAAATTATGGTTTTTCTGAGATTTTAATCAATATCTCTGATTGTAGCCACTTTTTTTTGGAAAAAAGGTGGACGTCGACCTTTTCCAGGACGCAGAAAATAATTGTAGAAAGTAGTGACTGAATTATTAGCGAACAATAGATAACTTTAACATTCGTTGAGACTAATATCACAATATACGTTTTATGGAATATACCCCAATTACTAAATATTTTTTTCTAATGATCAGAAACTTTGGAATATTTCATCTCAGCTATAATTCGAACGTGGCAAATTCGTAATATTCAGCACCAAATTTGAACGTGGTGTTACGAATCATCATAATACCGTAACGACATCAGTTTTTAATTCCTTGCTACATTAAACATGTCATTTACGTGAGAACCTTTTGCACTAGTGAAGTGATTTATAGCATTAGGGAAGTAAAATTATCTACTGCAAAAATGTTCTCCCGAAAACATTTTAAATATTACGTAGTTCCTGCAAAACCTCAGTATGACTAAATAAATAAAAACATGTAAGTTCATGTTGTCTGCAGTATGCTTCTAGAAGAATAGTAATTTTTTAGAGTACTAGTAATCCTGCACATCGTAGCTTACATACCATTAATCATTAAACTTAAAATTCCGTGCTTGAAACTTTAAGAGGGAGGATCATAAAGCTTGCCGTCATTTTAGCCATATTCTCTTAAATGCGCAAAATTAAGAGCAAATTACTAAATAACTAACGATAGGAAATGATTTGTTTTCCTGCAACGCCGGGAATGAAAAAAAAATGTTAATTAGTTGAAAGATGTGATGCCATTAATCATGTCGGCGGAGAGAAAGTTAATTCGCCGACCCGATATCGCGATGAATATTTCAATGCGTCGATCGAATCTGATGTCTTTGGAACTACCTATGTTTTTATCTTGGCGGTTTAAATGTGATCTTGAATAGGTCACGTCGCTTGAGCCCACAGTATGGAAATCTGAACCACATTGGGTCCGGACTTTAATCATAGGGTTGGACTACGACAATTTAAATAGTTATTGCCTTATTAAGCAAAACAGGCTAGCTAGTTGTTTGGACATTGTTGGATAATGAATAATGATTGGCTACTAAATCAAGGCTCAGACTAAAAAGCAAATAAATGAAAGGGTTCCAGTAGTATTTTGAGGTCAAATATATAGAATCAATTTCTTACTTTCTTTTATTATATGTTTATTGAGTTTTCTTCTATGGGCAAGATTTCACTTTGGGAGGCATTTAATATAAGTAATAGTTGTCTTGAGTAAATGGATTATCAAAAAGTCTTTGAATCGCTACGAGGATTGGCTGGCGTTTTGCTTTTGAAAAATCATTAATTCATTTTTGTTAATTGCGAGTATTGTTTGTAATTGCCTACTAAACCATGAAAAATAACCATAACTTGAAACATTTTAACTTTTAAGAATGGTAACTGATTTAAAATGAAAAAAATACAGTTTACAATTTAGTTCAGTTGTAGAATTCTATTATATTAAGAGTTCTATGTTATATTAATGGATAAACATTTTTGGTCAGAACTGAACTGTATTCATTTTATGAAGTTAATCATGACTTTGAGATTTGCATTTATTTTCTGAATGGAAAGGTAAAGATTTAATACTATCATTACCAAGTTAAATAGTCACATTTAGAAATTGCAAAGGCGCTGTTGTTATATTTAGAAAAATGTTATTATGGAAGTTAAATAGAGTAACATTTAGCTAATGCATCTATATTTCCCTTATACTAAAATAATTAACTTACTATATCGTCGCATCTATATTTCCCTTATACTAAAATAATTAACTTACTATATCGTCTGCTGAGTTTTTTTCTTAAAGAAAGTATCAAAAACGAAAATGAAGTATTTAAAGCCTTTTCAATATAACTGGCACACGATAATCACCTTTAATAGGCTTAATGCCAACATTAGTGATTAGCATAATCTCTTCTTATCTTCTTAAAAGCAGATCTTTAGAAAGCAGAACCCCGGCAATAGGATGAATAGCATTATTTGATATTCTAATATTTTAAGAAGTGTTGTTAGTTAGACTTTAAGTTTGATAAACTGGCTAGTAAATTTTTTTTAAATATACTCATCTGTAAATACTTAACAGGATTATATTTGACCCGGTTCAGTTACACTATGAGACGGGAAGTCTTATATAGTTAGTTAGTTAGTAAGGTATTTTTCAAATTGATTCCTTTAAACTTATTATTTAAAATGCTAACACTCCAGAAACAGCTTTTAGCAGTTTGAACTTTGTGTAGCAACCGTAAGCTATAACTGTCGAAACTTTCAATAGTTGGCCTAAAGATAACAGTTACAAGTACTAAGTTACTGTAAAGACTGAGCTAAGGTTTTATAAACACCGTGTTCAAGACATCAAAATACGTTAGCATAAATGGCTTCCTACTTAAGGATTAAGCAAAAGTGCATAGGAAAAAATACTATAATCTTTCTTTACAGAATACTATATTACATGTAATCTATAATGTTGAGATGTTACGTGAGAAGGTTTCTTTGGAATCTATTCCAAAGTTGATTGAACCATATTGTTACAGTGTTCTATCAGAAATGTTATGATATTACTCGAAACGAGCATCTTTTAATTAAAAATTCCGTGAAAGAAATACTTGAAGTAAAAGAAAGATAGAAAAAAAAATTATTAAGAAAAAGCACATTCAGAGGACTCGAAAACCTGAAATCAAGATAAACTGGAATATTCCTTCTTTCAGCATTTCTATGAAAATTTCTCATGAATGGGACTTTAAAAAATTACAAATTTAACAATGAAACGAATTATTAGATTTAAAACATTTCGATTTTATCTCTAATAGGAAGAGTGAAAAGGAACTGAAGCCATTACACGAAAAAGATGCAAGCTTTCTTAAGTACATGAAGCAAATATCACGATATTTTATTCTGTAGCTATTAGCATAACAACATAACCGATGCTAAAAAGCTTACTGACGTCGTATGTCATGACATGGCTCCAATATGCATTCCAAGAATTGTTTTTCAAAAAGAGCAATTGTGATTCTCATCATGAAAGAAAAGATCTTGACCTTTTATGAAAGGGGTCACATTTCCCCACTCTCTCGCAACCCTTGACGGCTCCATTACGTCCCGCCCAGCTTAACAAAAAATAAAAAAGAGCTTAGAATCGAAAGATTTCGGTTAAAATGGATAGGAAATCAAAGGAGTCCTAAGTCTTCAATGATTTGTTCAGAAATTTATCTATTACATTTCTAAAAATAGCTTATGAAAATTATCATATTAGTGATGCTTATTTTCAGGGTTTTTTTAATATAAATAAATTTATTTATTGGATGCTTAGGAAGAGTAATTTGTTCTATGAAATATGAAGAAAAACCTCGAATTCGTGTTTAAACAGCATTCTTATTTAACTACAGTGGCTCCCAAAAGTGTTCGTACACTTATGATTTTCATTGAAATAGGGCTCTACCCATTAATTGAAAGTAAACTTTCTGAATGAGATTTTAATAATAAGATCTATAAAAATCTATTCGTAACAAAATTGCATGAAATATTTTTAAATATACCGAAACTTTATTTTTAAGAAATTAATAATAAAAAAATGACAAACATTTTATCTCACAAAAGTCTTCGTACACTTCAAAAAAATCTTGACTTATTAGTAAATATTTTCATTTTTCGTTAAATTAATATCTAGTAGGATATCTTTTAGCCTCCACAACAGATTTTAAACGTTCTGGGAATAGATTTTACTAGTTTTATTGTAATTTCTGTATCAATGTTCATCCATTCTTCCATCATGACTGTTTTGAGTTCGCTTTTCGTTTTGTTGTCGTGATTTCGTACTCTAACCTTCAGTTCTTTCAAAATGTGTTCTATGGGGTTTAAATCTTGCTACTGAGGTGGTGTTTTCGAAACCTGTGGATAATTATAGAGACACCAGAGGCGAACGTTGAGAGCTGTATGCTTAGATCGTTATCATGATTAAAAATAAAATTGTTTCCAATAGTCAAATTCTGAGCTGATAATTTTAAATTGTCTCTTAAAGTATTTAAATAAAGAGAATGATTTATTATCCCATCAATAAATACCAAATTACCTATTCCTGATGCTGCCATGCACCCTCACACAAGTAGACCTCCACCGCCATGCTTAACTGTTCCAACAAAGTTCTTAGCATGAAGTTCCTTATTTTTTTTTCTCCATACGGTTATTCGACCATCGGGACCAAAAATGTTAAATTTGCTTTCGTCAGCAAATAGGACATTATTCCAGTACGTTTCGGGTGTATTTATCATTGCTTTTGTGAATGAAAGCCTAACTTTCTGTTTTTCTCACTAACAAAAATTTTTTTACGGGCAGAACGCCCTTGTAATCCAGATTCTCTGAGAACTCGTCGAACAGTTTCAGGTGAAATTGAAGTAGAAAACTTTGCATTCAATTCTGCAGAAACTTTTACAGCATTCAAAGGTGGGTTTTTCACAGATTTTTCTAATAATAAATCTCCCATCGCGTTTAGTTAACGTTCTCGGTCGACCTTTCCTTACCTTGCTTTCAATCTAATTTTCTTCTTTAAAGCGTTTTATCACATATTACACTGTAGAATGGGATAAATTAACTAAATTAGCGATATTTCGAATTGATTCACTACTACTATGGTGAAAAATTATCAATTTTCGAATGCTTTTTGTAATTTCTTTACGACTGTGACCCATTTTTCAATAATAAATAGAATATTATGAAGTAAACAATAAAAAATTAAAGCAAACGATTTTTTAAATGCCACCACAATGCAAAAATTAAAAAAAACGGCAAACGATCTCTAATTTTGATTTTATCCAAAAATATTTCAGTGTACGAAGACTTTTGTGATATAAAATGTTTGTCATTTTTTGATTATTAATTTCTTAAAAATAAAGTTTCGCTATATTTAAAAAATATTTCATGTAATTTTGTTACGAGTAGATTATACATCTTATTATTAAAATCTCATTCGGAAAGTTTACTTTTAATTAATGGATAGAGTCCTATTTCAATGAAAATCATAAGTGTACGAACACTTTTGGGAGCCACTGTATATAGTTTTTATTGTTACTATTAAATTTTTAATTTTCAGTACATTATTGTCTGTAATGTCAAAAATAAGTATTCATGCTCGGAACTCGAAAAAACTCGAACATACCTCTTACGCTTAGGAACTTTTAGGGGTATTCTTAGAAAAAAATAAAGACTTTATGTATGTATAACATAACCATTAAGATGGCTTTTCAGTGATGGAAAGGAATACAATTTGAATAGACTTTGTCTAATAAAATGACGTATGGGTGTGAAATTGTTGTTACTATTCAAAATAAATTCGAAACTTCAAAATCGCACGTTTATGTAACTATAACATGCTTATATGTATAATATACATGCTTATGCACAAAATATATAAATGTTTATTTATTAAAATTTTGTACTGAGGTATTTAAGCAATCAGTGCTTAGATGGTAACAATATTTAAGCAAGTCAAGCTTCGTTTGCTGCATGTATAAAAATTGTAATGAAAATAGCAGTAAAAGAATGGCAGTTCGAAAACTTCAAATGGTATTCAGACATTTCAAAGACAATTAAGACATTTAAGATTAAAGTTCCTAAAAAGAATTTTAAAGAATTAAAACATTAAAATATCAAATTTATGAGATTGAAAAAGAAATTTCAATCTGTTTTTGGTATATAAATTTCACTTTAACACCTGAAGTAGTTATAAGCTATGATAGGCCGATCAATTAAAAAATTACACCTCCAGAAATGAAAGATACAGAATATAAAGTTTTATATTTAAAATGAAATGTTCAAAATCATAGGAGAATGAATCGATGTGAAGAAACATTACACTATGATATCATTTCATTAAAAATTAATGTTATGCAAAAACGTTTCATTTATTTAATAAAAGAATGACTTAATTGTTCAAGATGTAGCTGTCTTTTTACTTCGCACAAGGCTTGTAGGCGCTTGAGCACAAGGCTTGAAGAGCTTCTGCAGAAGGATTGAAGCAAGTATTTCCCTTTCAAAGCTTAGAAATCCAATAATAATATTCCGAAGCCTGAAATTGTTTGGAAAGGAAAAAATTAAAACACAGAAAATAGCCTAGTAATAAATTGTTACATTCTTTACTGAAAACTATTATTGAGGGGATTCCACTCATTACAAAGGAACTATGAAATGCTGAAATAATTCACTTAAAAAAATTAAATAAAGAAGAAATCGCATTTTCCCCCTTTTTTTGAAATTGCATTTGGTAGAACTGTCAGTGCCATTTGAAATTATTTCTCTTTGTGATTTAATTTTATGCATTCAAAGTTTCTTCTAAGTGACTCTGAATAATCAGAAATCATCCAATTCAAAACATTAACTAAACCCAGATCTGGACACAAATGGAAGACTAAAAAAATAAACAGCCTTCCGTCGAGTTGCCACCGCTTTCTCTCTAAACCACAAATTTGCACGCTATTTATACTCAGTTTGTATTCCAGTAATGGCTAAGAAAAATGAAAGTTGCAGAAAAGCATTAACATAAAAAGTGTTTGTTAAAACAAACATTATAACCACATTATAACACTATAACAATTATAAGATAAATGTTGAATGAAATAATGAAAAATAAATAATCATCAAATCTTTATACATCTAATTCTTATTTTACAGATTTGACTCAATACAGCTTATGAAAAAAAAAAAAGATCAAATATTTACAATTATTTTGATCTAACACAAATCAAACAGGCTTTTAAAAAATTCTTGTACAAATATAATTGGAAAAAAAAATGTCAAAGCTTTTAGATTTTACATTACGCCCAAAGGGGAGTTTTTTTAAGGCTTTGTGTGTTACCTTTAGCTATTAAATATCATGTTCTTTGCATGTAAACCATAAAATTCAGTTCAAGAGCAATATCGCAAAATAATTTTTTTCCGATACACAGTCTCACGCGCTGGAGATAAAAATGTTTTTTTCTGTACAACGTTGCCATTGCTCGCTTCGTTAAAGTTTTACAAAATATGAAATTAATAATAAAACAAATTCCAAATTTCAAATTTGGGCTTCCAGATGCCCATATTCGGAGGAGGATTACGTTATTCAAATTTTGATGGCTCTAGGTACCGTTGTTTTATCACAGTGCGATGCATTTATGCAGATTCTTCATTATTTAATTTCTTTAAATATAACACAGGGCTGTAATATTTGGTGGCAACAGTTTGAAAAGTGGTACGGACACTTACAGTAAATCGACACAAAATGCCAAAAAGAAATTAATAGCCTTTCTGAGCTAACACTCCTTTGGGCTAATAAATCTTATTATTTATAACCGTGCTCATTTCCCCCCTTTTACACTTTTTAATCAATAATATGCGATAAATTCTCTCATAACCGGTTTGGCTTTAATTGGTGATATTCCACATTTGTTTCAAGATTATTTTTCCACAAACTCAATTTTTATTGCTAGTTTTGAGAAATTACAATAGGATTTACAATAAAAAATCGCACTATCTGGCACCGAGTGTTTCAGCACTTCCTATAATCCGGTACACGTCCAGATAGGAGTGCTTATATGGCGAGGTTAGAAGCATGACATTCAGAATCAATCTGTACCATTTGGTATTTATTTTCGAGACAGCATATTTATGGCTGAATACTATGTGGCAAAACACTGTTAAAGGAAGTAAAAATATTGATAGTGTAATAAATTACAATTCTGGATTGTTGAATTTAATTCGAAATGTTCCTCGGACAGTTCCCTAGTTATAATTTCTGAAAATGAGATTTGCTAAATGAATTAAAGAATATTAATGCAGAAATATAGAAGCATAATATCCCTAAAGGAGCGGGGAAGTATTAAATCTTCAATATTTCCCCAGTAATGCTTTCACGAGAAGCTAAACATTCGAAAACTGGAATATCTTCACGCAAAAGCAATACAGTAGATTCCAAACTGTAAATCGATTAAGAACAGCAAACTACTGCAATTTTGTACCTTACTTTCTGACATGTTTTCAGTCATTAATTATATTTGTACGGTTATTTATATAGTACTCTATATAAAGCTTCGTTTAAACGTTTACATTCTGGCAATAAATTAAATTATGTTTACAAAACTGTTTTTTCTCTGCATTATCTTAAGTCGTCGTATTTTATAATTCTGCATTAATGAAGTTCAGAACTTGCAAGATGAAACTTGATCAAACTTCTATACTCTATTTAGAGAAACAGTTATACTTCGTTCAGAAAGTTAAATGAAAAGCATTGCTGATCACAATTTTGAAAGACCTCAAACTCAATGTTTGTTGTCTGTGTCTTTTGTATCGTCGTATTCAATTTCATGTAAATGTTGATGTTGTCATTCCAAAAACCCAATTATTTGCTATAATTAATTCGTTAGAAATGTCAGATACCGAGTGTGAGACGGGTTCGTTAGAGCGGGGTTCGACTGTAGCTTATTTCATACATGCGCTTACCATTTTCTTTATCTGTTTGTAAAATAGAAATTTTTTTTCAACTAATAAATATCATCTAAAAATTTAATTAAAGGTTTTTTTAGTTCTTTTAAGACTTAAAACTGGAGATTTTGGGGCTATTATTTGTAATAGGTTTTCACGGCTGGAACTGATGTTTTATTTCCTCCTGTGCATTACGCATGTTCTGTGCAATTTTGCTGAGAACGTATCTAACACGTAAAAAGTAAAAGATATGGTCTAAAATGAAACTGATTCTTAAGGCTTTATCTTTTCTTTGAGCTACCGCAGAAAGTGTCTGAAGCAATCCTACTGATCAAGTCTACATAAATAAATTTCTTTCAATCTCTATTTTCATTCCAGCATCATTTTTATTGGAGGTAAATTTTAAAGAATTCGTTTTAAATTATAATTAATAATGATAGTTCAAAATCAGTGATATTTTGAAGTTCACCTAATGGTCATAAATAGCTAAGGTGACTTAAAGACCTAATTTCGGGCATCAGATTTCTGTCTGAACTTTGTGGGTAGTCCCTTCACACTGTACGGAATACCCCTTTGGGCTCTGCAGCAGCACGGCACGAATCCGGTGGCCGACAATAGCTGGAGTTACCGCATTGTTACAGGTGCGCAACAACCTATCGAAGGGGCTAGCTGATTGGCACTTGACAGCCCTCGGTAATGAGTTTGCGAAAGCGATACAACTGCTCCCTTAACAAGACTTGAATTTTAACTAACACCTTCGGAAGAAGAAGGAGAAAAAATGCTCACCGAGGTCCGAAGTGATAGAAAAAGAAAATAAAAAAATAAATAAATTCCTGCAATGTAGGCAGCACCGAGATTGAAATAGCACACATGCTGGAATAATAGCTTGGATTTCGTTCAAGACGCATTAATCTTGGAACAGACGCGAAAAACTCTCTCATTTAGCTATTTATTTATTTTCTGCCCTGCAGGTTTTGAATTAGTCTGCGCATTTAAATATAAATCATTTGCAGTTCTAGTGTGTAGCCTTTAAAAGTTCCGATCATTATACGAAAAGATGTCGTATTCTTCTTTTGACTTAGACTCACTCTTGTATCCACATGCCGTCTGGATTCAGTGCGATATAAGTGGAATGACACTAATTTTTTAAATATATGCGACACAAAGAGACGTAAACAAGGTAATTAAACTGATATATACAGACATTTTAATGTTCAGGAATTCTCGTTTGCCAAGGCAAAGCGGTGAGAGTTCTGTATTTATGAATAGGACATATAAAAATTATTTTTATCGCTTTTAAAAAAGAGATGGATAAATTCGTAAGCTTATTTTAACTAAAAGATTTCTTATCTTTAATTCATGTAATTGAATTTTAGGAAATAATCTTGCAGCTTCTCAAATATTGCATTTACTCTAAAGTCGAATATAAAACGTTCTCACAACTTTTGTACTTTATTAAAGGCTACCACTTTTATCTTTATTTAATCTTACTTCTGTTTTAAAATTTGTCAGTATGTGCGTATGAGTAGTTCATTTATAAATACACTGAAGCATACACAGGCTTTCCAATACTTCTCCTCCTCTCTAATATCAGCTTTTTTGCTATTGTTGTTTTTGTGTTTCTTTAATTATTAATTAATTAATTTCTTTAATTATTATTTATTAGTACAAGGGTAACGATTCTGATCCCGATCGGATAGAAATTCAGTCATTTCGAAGCAACCTTCTGACAGTGAGTTACTCCGTGTGAAACACCATGTCTGAAGAAATGCTATTTCAGCTACCCCTGCTGCTGCCACGCCAAAGACGACGAAAAAGGCTGCGAGTATAAAACCGAAGACGATACCATCACATCCTAAAATTTCAGCTATGCTCATAGAGGCTATTACTAGTTTGAAAGAACATGGTGGCTCTTCTCTTCAAGCAATTAAGAAGCATATTGCATCGCATCACAAAGTGGATATTGACCGTTTCACCCCTTTTATCAAGAAGTACCTAAAAATACAGATGAATATTTGATAACAGCACGACTCTGATTAGAGTTCATTTATTTCTGATTAAAATGAAAAATACGCTAGCTACTTAAATGAATATTTTACTGTGGTACAGAAATTAAAGTTATAAAAATTAATGAGGCATCATTACCAATTGTTTTCAGGCATACCAATAATCAATATAGTGGATGCATGTCTAAACAGAAATCGCTCAGCTTGACGTGACTACAATAATTAACGGCTTTTTTGCGGTTATATTATAAGGTACTTCTCCCGCTTTTGTCGCATGCCTTCGTGGTGTAGCGGTCAGCACGCTAGACGCGAAACCGACAGGTACGTGGTTCGATTCCCGGGGAAGGCGATGTTCATTTTTCAATACTCCTGCTTTCAAAAATATCTAATGTCTGTACCATATATATGGTAATTACCTGCATGATTTATTCAGTATTTATACAACAAAATTATTTTATATAACGTAGTAATTAAATTTTATTCTCTTATTCTGCAATTGCATTTATAAAAATACCCGATTACAAGCCCTATCAAATTTTAGAGCACAAATATAACAAATAAAGGGAGTCATATATTTAAGTATGTATAGTAAAGAAAACAGAAATAAAAAGTATGGAATCTGAAAACTTAAGATTGTAATACAACAAAACAAAGAGTTGATTATTAAACTTTCAAAGAGATAGAAAAGTATTTAAAAAATGTAAAATATAAAAATTATAAAATTAAAAAGAAACTGCAGTATGATATTGATTTCGATTTTTTAATGCCTGAAATAATTTACATACTAGGTTAAGAATTAATTCTTCAGAAATGAAGATGGAGATTTTAAGTTTTTTATTTAAAATGAGTTCTTCAGAATGACAGAAAGAAAACATCGAAAACATTTCTATGATATTATTTCATCGTAAATTAAGATGACGTGGAAACTTGCACACTTAAATGAAAAAAAAATAAACAAGATGTAGCTGTATATTTATTTAACTGGATTACTTACATGCGAGGTTTGTAGCGAACGTTTCCTTCAAGTAGTAACGCTTTCTATTTTACCGTAACATTGAAATAAAAATACATATGTCTTAAAAATGTTTCTTTCAATGTTTTAAAAACATTTTCAGCATCAGAAAACTGCGCTCAGACAAATACCATATTGGTCTGAATATATGACAAACTAACATGTCAGACGACCCTGCGCTTTTGAATGTTTTACGAGGAAAATGACTTCCGTACTATGCGGTTGTGTATGTATGAGCTTGATATGATAATACTCTTCATGCAAGATAATTAAATGGTTGCAATGGCCCAGAATACTTTAAATGAATACTATATGATGTTTTTAAGCAAATTTAGCGGATAAGAGACAAAATTACTTTAATATGTATTTTTAAATGAAGAGCTGCCTATATAAGATAAGTAAAGTTTCAACAAACTCACTTACAGAAGAAAAGTATCCATTTATATTCGGGCCAAATATACATCATTAATTAAAACAGTATCCCTTACCTCATTCAGTAGCATTGCTAGAGATTTTGTCGCAAGTCGCGATTACTTAATTTGCCGCCCCTCTTGATATGTATATAAAAAAGACACCTAAAAAAATGTTTAAATGATGTATAGATAAATTAAACCTTTACTTTTATTTTTGAAGAAAAACTTTAATTCCAACATTTTAAAATTATATTATTATTTTGCTTGCTTTTTTGTTCCAAAACTATCGATGTCATTGTAGATACTTACTTGATTGCTCCATTTGCTGTTGTGTAGACAATGCAAAAAGTTTACTTAATTGCAAAATAAATATTTAACTTGGAGGTTGGATTTTAGAATAAACTGAAAACAAAATTGAATAGAACCACGCCGAAAATAAAACTCTGTAATATTTCTTTCTTAACAAAGAATTCTTGAATATAATATCCCCGTGATCCTAATGTACTTGGTATTCGAAATTTTCATTAAAGGTTTCATTGGAATAAAATGCTGATGTGTGAACCACATGACTTCCTCGTACGGCATATTAAATTATACGCACTTTTTCCTGCATTTCATTTAAACTTTTCAATTGAATTAAATCTATTTCGTCGATAGTGCATAAAGCACAATAAAATAAATGCACTCTTTAAAATTCACTATATTTCTTTACCATAGCGACACTCTGGCGCTAGACTCACTCAACAGCGTTTCATCACATTCATTTTATAACCCAGAATGCACAAAAATCGTATCATCTGGAGAATTATCTGATCGTTGCCACATGTTATATTGAAATACTGTGATAAATCTCAAACGATTTATAAAAGAAATTAAACAAATAAAAAAAACAGTTTTTCACAGACGACTCAGCGCCGCTTACCTAATGCACATGAGCTACTCATCAACATTCTCCTCTTTCCGAGACAGACTGGCCACAATATTTTCTGTTAATACGAAACACTTATTTCCTCGAATTTCATTAGAGATATATTTCTCATTCAATAAATTCAGTTCTCACTTCGAGGCAAGGCAAAAATACATACAAACTCAAAATATTTTCATTAAAAATTTAAAGATATAGAAAAAATAAAACACCTAAGTACAGTTAAAACAATCAGAAAACGATTTTTACAATTATAATACCAGTTTCTACGCAAAAACAAGCAAATCGGCCAGTAGGCAAGAAGGCAGATTTTTTCGGATGCACAAAATTACAAGTTTTCCTTTGATCCCCCTCGGCAAAAAGACACTGAAGGTGCAGAGAGAATTAATTTCCTATTCTTCTAAGTTTCAAATGTAAACAAATATGGCTGCTATGGCAAAAAATATTAGGCTTAAGCTCACTTGAACAACTTTTAAACTGTTGATCATTCTACGAATATTGCATGCAAATTATCTAAAGGCATTAAAACCTTAAGTGGAAGATAAGAACAACATAATTCAATCATTTTTAAAGCAAGAAATGCACGATTTACCAACATATAAGATGTGTGTGTGTGTGTGTGTGTGTGGGTGGGTGTATTTTTGGTGCGGCCAATTGCAACCAAAAAGGGAGGTGCACAACTACATGTTATAGCAGTCCCAATTACAAACTTTCAACGTTCTGAGACATACGTAACGTACGTGCATACAGACGCAATGAAAAAAATCTCTTCTGAATACATTTCAGATCATTTTTATTATTCGTTTGGGAAAAAAGAGTTCTTTATTCTGTCCTTACGTACAGATGTCACACAAAAACATCGTTAAATTGCATTCGATAGCGGTCAAAATGGATATTTCCATTGAAATACGGTACCCATAATTTTTCGTGATTACAATACTTCCTTTACCTCGTACAAGGAAGTAAAAAAAGTATAATAAGAGTGTGTAGCTATTTAAATTTCGAGGTTGGATGCTTTATATAGGGCAGAAATTCTTTGAACACATTATCTGGAATAAAATCTATTTTTCTTCGCGGTTGAATTCCATATGGCAATTCAAAACTTTATTATTCTTTACTTGCCTCTAGGATCGACATGTCTAATCTTTATATAATAACGTTTCACGCGAAAAACGCCACGTCCAAAAATATGCCTCCTGGAGCAGATGACCCTTTCCACCTCCTTTAGCTACATCACTGCCTGATTCTTTTATGAAAGCCAATGATACTTATTTTAAACCTCGGCAAATTGTCTACAAGTCATTAAACAAACATTTTAGAAGTTGTATTCCATTTCAATACACAGGAGTTTTAATGTGGATTTTATACTAATGTTTTCAAACTATAGGCTCTGCTTCAATCAAGCCTTTTTGTTAACAAAATCTTTCAGTAATTAAGCAATTTTATTAACAACTTCAGCGAAATTTTATCTTTTGCAAATTGTACTTTGCTAAGAATTTGCTAACACGTATCTTCAAGGCAAAATAAGTATTCGTCACAGCAAATAACTTTCGCTTTGCAAAAACAGGTTTTGTATAAAAATGTATTAAAATTAATATTTTGAAAATAAGAAAAGATTTCCTTTCAATGACTCATTTTTCCAATGAAAAATAGGATTAACGATACACTTTACAATTATAATTGTAGATAGTCTTACAATTACGTAATTTTAGCAAAATAGAATACATGCAGATTTGTTAGTAATACAGTACCAGTTACCACTAAGAAAGATACAGCATGGTCTTGCATACGCTTGCCCTTCATCACCAGCGAGTCTTTAATTTTAAGCCAGTTCTTGATGAAAATAATTACTTTAGCACTTTTAGCATTTAAATTTTAACAAAAACATTTGGGGAGTATTTATTACACTTATTTTAGTTATTATTTTGTAAAATCGCTGTTAAAGGTTAGTACAATGTTCAAAAAAATTAAAGCTACTAGTATGATGCAAAAGATTCCTTTAAATGACACTACTATTACACTCTTCACAGCACAAGTTCTTTATTTATTTGATGCTTTGAAGTAAATTCAATTCCTAGACACCAAGTCTTTATTTTGTCATGAATTGGCAAAGCAACTTTGCATTGAATGACTGCCAAACTCTCCAGTTCGCTATAGGCTTAATTCTATCTGAGGTCTCAGGTCTGAAATTTAGATAGATTGCTTAGAGGTCAAGAAGAGAAGATGTCTTCAGTTCTGAGAATAATCGCTTTTTCAGACTCGAAATTGATTTAGTGCAGTGTTGTTGCTTCATTAGTCAGTAGATTTCAGAACATACTAAATGAGTAGCTTAAACATTTTGTGATATGTTGTCCGTTCCATTTTTTTCAGATTCTAAATCCTGACATGTATATAAATGGGAAAATGTTTTGATAGCTAAGAATACTTCTCGACTCTTGACAACGAATGGGAGCATTCATGCTTGAAGTAATTGACTACCTTTCAACTCTGAAGATAAAATTGTTGGTCAGATGAAAACTACGATGATTGCAGTTGCCAAACTAAGAAGGAAAAAATGTCACAGTTTCATCGCTTAATGAAAATACAATGGCAGACATTTGTTTTCGGGCACTTGTATTTTTTAAATTTATTTGCCTAGATCTTGTACTGAATATTGAAGCTTAAAATCCAAATAAATTTTGTCTACTATATTATTTTTCTCTTTTAAAGTCTTGCTTGTTACAATACAAATATTATGAAAATATTTTTTGTAATAAAATAATTTATTTAAAATGTATTAGACCGTTACTCACGTAATAATACAGGCACTCAAAATTTTTGTTGAAATGTTTCGGCAGATGAAGTTTCTTGTCATAAATTTTTGTTTTAAATGAAAATATATAGCAAGCATTATCGTCTGCATTTGGAAGTTATAAATTGTTTTGCCTAATGTATTAACAATTCCTTATCTGAAGAGAATACGGCAGGATGTTAGAAACTAATGAAAAGTTCTGTGAGAAATTTAATTATTCATCATTTTAAAGTAAGTATAACAAAATCATTCGAAATATTCAAAAAAATTTTGATATAAAGCATTGAACTATTTTTGTCGTTATAAAATGGTGGAGATTGAGTGGAACTGCTAAAAAAGCACTGAAGTTTGGATTACAATCCAAACTAATACAAAGGAGTCGGAGATTTACCCTAAGAAAAATCAAAATCTAAATATTAATACTGTGAAACTTACAACGGATTCGTAAGAATGGTAAGAAAAGTTAACTCTGAAACTTTTATATAAGTCATTATGGTATACGGATGCAATGGGTGATCAGCGAGAAAGAAATTTTTTATCAACAAAGAAACAATGATATACGTTCGCAAAATCTATGGCAAGCAAAGATTTATCATATTGAAACAAAGTTATATTTGAAAAAGAAAAAACAGTTTAATATATTTAGGTCCAATGGACAAATTACTGCCTGGCGAGAGCCGAATAAAGAACTGAATCCGAAAATCTTATTATGCACTGTTAAGCATGAAGCACATAATGGCTTGGGGGATGCCTTTTTGATGGGAAATATACCTTTTTTAGAAAATAATGCGGATGAGTACAGAGATATAAATAATCTTAATAAAAACCTGAAAGAGTGCTCACGAAAACTTGGAATGAAAAATACATTCAGGTTCTACCAAGACAAAGATCCTAAATAAAGAGACCCAAAAGTTTGCCTGTGATTATTACACAACTGTCCCGGAGCTATCAAAACTTCTCCATATTATCCGGACTTAAATCCTATCGAACATGCACGGGGCGAATTAGTGAAAGTACAGGAAAACATGACATTTCTTCTAAAGCTCTACTGAAATCAATTTTTACGGAGCAGTGGTACAAAACAGAACACTGTTACACGAAAGCAACTAGTTTAATATATGCCAAAGTGCCAAAGGCTATCTAACAAAATATTGCATGTCCCGTTATTTTCATGCTTTTATTAAATATAAACAGTTTTGTTCCGAATACTTACGTGAGCTCGTTTTCGGAACGTTTTGAATATTTTTAGTCCAAAGGGATTTAGTCCCGAAGGACTATTACTTTCGTTTTGCGATTTTGCGTCGGAAACACAAAAACGGCGTATCACTTTTCAAATTGTTGCCACTAAATGTTATCGCTCTGCATTAAATTTTAAAAAATGAAAAATCTGCATAAATGTATGCATGTTTTTTTTTTTTTTTTTGACGTAGCTTTCTCTTCAAAAATCATCTGCGTGCGTTGCACGGGAAAATAAAAAGGAATTTTAATTACAGTTCTAAATAAATAGCCAAATAAATGTGAAATTCGTAACAATATTCTCTAAAACTTTAACGAATTTTTCATTAACAAACTCAAAGATTTCAAAGCCAGCAATACCAACGTTGTACAGAAAAACATTTTTATCTCCAGCGCGTGAGAGCGTGTACCGAAATTTCTAAACATATGCTCAATTTAAAATTATTTTGCGATATTGCTGTTGAACTGAATTTTATGGTTTAAGTGCGAAGAACATGGTATTTAACAAATAAAGATAACACACAAAATGCTAAATAAACGTCCCTTTGGACGTAATTTAAAATCTGAAACATTTCAGATTTTTTTTTCTAATCTATTTATTTTTAACCATAAACGTTTTGAATATTTTTTAAACGATTAGATTTTAAAAATAGCAATGAACAGTATACGTGAAAAAAAGATATTTCACTAGTGTTTAGTAACTGATATTTGCAAATAAAACTGGAAAACATAGGTGTCTGAAAACAAATCTTAGTCACTGTATATGTTTCAAACAGTTTATAAACTACACTGTTCGCCAAATTTAAGAGCTATCGATAGAAATGAAACTTAACTGTTACTTACTAAAACAATCATTAAAGATAACTTTCCTAAAGCATTATTTAACATAAGTTACCATGTTTGCTAGTTGATTAATCGTGAAATACATATTTTAAAATCAAATTAATCAAAATTTTAAAATAATGAAAAAATAATTTGCCTGTTTTGCAACAACTCGTTTTCTATATATGGTAGACGGTTACTTTTGATAAAAATACGAACATCTCATCTTGATTTCATACAGTTTTTACCAAACTGTTGATCAAATCTTGTGCAACTGCGTAACACTGTTCTGAAAGAACCCTTTTTAACTTTTGGAAGATCTGGATAGATATTCTACGCGCTGAAATTCAACGGCCTGAGGCCTCCCACACATTCTCAATCGGATTAATATCTGGTGAGTAAATGCGCTAATGCATATTCTGACATCACACATTTTCAATGAGGACGAGCATTATCGTTCATTAGCAAAAGTTTTTGGTCAACAGCCCTCCCTAAACAGCTTTACATGGGATTTGAAGACTTCGTCCACGTCTGCACAATTACAAAACCTTCATCTAAGATATACACCTCTATGAGGCTATTTCTAATGATTTTACTCCAAACCATGAAGCATTCTACGTGGGTCTTCCGCACATCCATGGATCTTTTACCGAGATCTTCCGCTAAAATAAGAAGCGAATTTCATATTCCTCGCTTCCTTCACATCAAAACACATCTAAAATTACATTTCAAACTATATCTGGACTTCTGAGTAAATAGTACTCGATTCCATTTCTCTTGGCTTCATTGCATATGACAATGACAACATATTAAACGCGATCGTTTGGAAGAAGAAATGACTGGAATACAAAATATTCGTTTTCTAGCTTAAAATCTAACCTTGTTAAGCCTCCATGCAGCAGAAGAAAGGCTAATTTCCTGTGTCTCTCGGAACAATCTAACTCTCTTTTAGCCACTTCTCGATTTTTTTTAAGCTGACAGTGACAGAAAATGGTTTTCGGATGCAGTTCCTGCTCTTGGTCGGTCATGATTAAGTTGTCTGCTAAATGAATCAGTTAAAATGGTTAAAATGCAATTTCTAATTCTTGGTATAGCATTTTGAGGATCTTCAGAACTTGAGTGATCTCTGTATTGCCTTTAGTTAGGTGATGTTTTTGAATCGTAACTAACAAATACTGATCAGTTTCAGAAACCCCATTACCTTTAGTAAATACCTTAATTCCAACATGCGTCCATCGCGCAGTACGTTGTCAGTCGTCTAATTTGCATATCCCATGCTGTAATTAATGCCGAGAAATCCAGTATTGCCTTCAGTTCCAGATAATTAACATAAATAATTACATCAGTGAGTATTACAGACAACTTAAATCAGTGCGCATATTTTTTTCAGATAGCTATTTACTTTTGACGAGCAGTCCTTCGAAAAATTCAAACAGTCAGAACTCTACTATTAAAATTTAACTGTCTACGATTGCCATGATCGATCAAATGTAATTTTTCTCTTCCCATTCGGTATGCAAAATTTTCCTTAGCTAAAGCAGGAGTCTCTTTGATGGGTACGATGATTAGTTATACTGGGTGATATACCATTGAGCTCAGTTTTGAATTCCGGAGAAAGTTGGGATCTTTGTAAGAGAATAGATTCTCTGTGGTGTGGGGGCACTACTAGAAAGCTGAAAATCTTCTCAAGACGGTTAATGGTAAGAAAAAAAAAGGGGAGAAATCCGTCAGATCAGTCCCCTGAGGTCATTTCCATCAAATTTGGGACGAAGCTGTGGAGTTAATGTGATAGCAGTAAAACCCGTGGTAACGTTCGGGTGTCTTGCTTAGTTCTTGCTGTCACGAAATGACCAAGTAAATTTAGTCGAAGTTAAATAAATATTGATTTATCACAAATTTGAAATTTTTGTGTTGATTTCAGACAGTGGGGGCACTTCAAATATCCCCTTCCGTAGCCTCTGAGATGCTGAGATAATTTTAGGGCTCAATTAAACTACTTGAGAATATCCAAATTAAAATTGATACATGAAATATCTTCTCAGGAAACAAAGGCATTAAACTAAAATAAAATTTAGTGGAAATGAACATACTTAAGTGAAGCACACACACACACACACAAAAAGAATCTAAAAAAATTAGCACAATGAAAAAACATTTTTATTTAAAGATTGAAACAAATAACTGTATATCAAAAATGGAAGAAACGAGGGTGAATATGTAAGTACATATATTTAAAATGAATCAGAAAACCTGAAAGCAATAATTTTCCATAATTAAAGCTGAAAATTTTTAATTACCAGAAATACGCATTTAAAGTTCACTATAGGAGCTAGGTTCACTTAACAGCGTTAATCTCCTTCATTTTATTACTCAGAGTGCGCAAACATTATAGCATCTGAAGAACTGTCGCAAGTTCTATTCAAATATTATAATAAATTTAAGACGATGTATAAAAGCAATTAAACAAATAAAAAAGAAACAACTTTTCACAAACGATTCAGAACCTCTTACCTAATGCGCATGCGCTACTAATTAATTCAGTTTTTACTTCGCGGTAAGGCAAAAATACATAAAAATTCGAAATATTTTCATTCAAAATTCAAAGCTATAGAAAAACATGAAACACCAAGTACACTTAAAACAATTAAAAAGCAATTTTTACAGTTTGTACGCAAAAACAAACAAATAACTTGATAATTCCATAATATGATAATACCATAATGAATTAAGCATAATTTAATTCGCAATAATAAAAGAAGACGTTACTTTGCTGTTGCGAAGCTTCCACTATTCTGCTAAGTATCAAATGCAAACAAATATGTCCGCTATCATAACCAAAAATTTGATGTGTACACCAGATGACTTCCTTGTACGGAATATTAAATTATACGCATTTTGCATTTCATTTAAACTTATTGAATTGAATTAAATCTACTTCATCGATAGCGCATAAACCACAAAAGAATAAATGCACTCTTTAAAATTCACTATATTTGTTTTAATGGCGACACTCTGGCTCTAGCTTCACTTAACAGCGTTACATCTCATTCATTTTACAACTCATCAAGAATGCAAAAAATTATGTATATCATTTGGAGAATTACCTAATCGTTGCTACATGTTCTATTCAAATATTATAATAAATCTAAAACGATGTTTAAAAGAAATTGAGCAAAGAAACAAAACAGTTTTTCGCAGACGATTCAGTATTTCTCATTCAATTAGTTCAGTTCTCATTTCGCGACCAGGCCAAAAAAAAAATACATAAAAACTCAAAATATCTATATTAAAAATTACGAAGTAAATCTTGAACATTTTTTTTCCTCAAATAAATTCCGGAGTAGATTAAGCATGATTTAATTCGCAATAATAAAAGAAGATGTTATCTTTGTTGTTGCGAAGCTTAGTTTCTCTAGATTGGCAATAAATCCAATATTCTCCTAGGTTTCAAATGCAAACAAATATCCGCCATGAGAAAAATGATTAGATTTAGCAGCACTTAAACAACTTTTAAATTGTTAATAATTCTACAAATCTTGCATGCAGATTTACTAAAGGCATAAAAACTTTAACCGGAAGATAAGAACAACATAATTCAATAATTTTAAAAGTAGAAAATGCGCAATTTACGAACATATAAGAATAAAGAAACTGAGCTCGCTGAGCCGAGTAACAGAATGGATATATATATATATACAAATATTTATATACTTTTGGTGCGGCAGATTGCAAACAAAATACGAGGTACACATATGCATGTTATAGCAGCCCCCCCCCCCATATACAAAATTTCAACATTCTGAGGCTCCTCGTTTTTGAGTTATGCGAAATATATACATACATACGTACGTATGCACAGACGCCACGAAAAAAACTCTTGAAAATCCATTTTAAATCAGTTTTATAATTATTTTGGGGGGAAAAGAGTCTTTTATTCTGTCCTTACATACGAATGTCACTCAAAAACGTCGTTAAATTGCATTCGATAGCGGTCAAAATAGATATTTTCATTGAAATATGGTACCCGAAATTTTTCGCGATTACAATACTTCCTTTTTACTTCGCACGAGGAAGTAAAAATTAGGCTTAGGAGCACTTAGAAAACTTTTAAATTGTTGATAGTTCCATTCATGCAGGTTATTATTTATGCAAGTTATTATAATTATTGCGTGAAAGTTAACTTAAGGCATAAAATCGTAACCGAAAGATAAGAACAATACAATTCAATCATTCTTAAGGCAACAAATGTACAATTTACAAACATGTATGAATAAAGAAACTGAGCTCACTGAGTCGAGTAACAGAGTGGGTGTATATATATACATATATTTATAGACTTTTGGTGCGGCCGACTGCAACCAAAATGCGAGGTGCACATCTAAATGTTATAGCAATCCTATATACAAAATTTCAGCGTTCTGAGTCTAGTCCTTTTTTAATTATACGAGATATATACATACATACGTACGCAGAGACGTCGCGAAAAAATCTCTTCAGAATTCATTTTAAATCAGTTTTATAATTTTGTTGGGAAAAAAGAGTCCTTTATTCTAACCTTACGGTTAGATATTACGCAAAAACATCGTTAAATTGCATTCGATAGAGGTCAAAATGGATATTTTCGTTGAAATATGAGACCCGAAATTTTTCGCGATTACAATACTACCTTTTTACTTCGTACAAGGAAGTAAAAAGAAAACAAAGGGTATATAGAGAGCATCTATTTAACGTTAGTATCTATTTAACGTTAGAGAGCTTAACACGTTAGTATTGAGATTTCAGTGAGTTTCAGCTGTTAATTGTTGGGATACTTCGATGTAATAAATTGTCATCTCTTCTTTTAATACTAAGATTCGAGACGCTAAATCAGGGGATTACTGTATTACGATAAGGCTTTTAAACATTATTGAAAATCCTGAATTGAAATTAAGATTAGTTACTGAAGTAGATAGATTTTTGAGGATGTACGTAGATTTCAAGGAAATATAATTCACCTATAGAAGACTGATTGATTATTGAAATTAAGGTAGAATACATGGAGATCGTCTGCCAAAGGGGATGAGTGCCTTTGTGAAAGACATTTTAAGGCAAACTAGCTCGTTTTCAGGTTACACATCAAAACATTCATTCCGCCAACTCTTTTTCCCAGGATTTGAATCCGAGTCGAATTACCATTGTTTAACGATTTACCACTCGTCCACTTGTTGCTCACCAATCAAAGAAACTTTCGGGATAAATTTAACGCAATTAAACTAAAAAGAATGTCCAAGAATGTAATAAAAATTAGTTAAAGAAAATGTCTTAGATTTTCCCTTTCTGAGACAAGAATCACATTCTTTAATCCAAAAGTTTTGCGTACTGAAGTAACTAACTGCTTTTTTTAAATATTTTTCCTGTGAGTATTGAGGATTTTACATTAAGTTTTTATTCAAAATAATTTCAAATCCAGCGAATAAACCTATGATTCCAATGAATTTATACAATTCAGTAAATATTTAGGAAGACAAATTTAGGAATGGAAAACATTTTATTCTATCACTGTTAAAAACGTTTGTTTAAAGATCTTTTCGTTATAACTCTTTACCTCGCGTTTGATTGGTGTTCTCACTGTGGTTCAATTATTGTAAGAGATATAAATGTCATTATCTAGAAATAAAAAGAATACTTCGTTATCTAGAAATGAAAAGAATTTATTTCTAGATAACGAAGCAAAATCAAGCCCTCAGTCAGAAGCCTAAAGTATGTTGTATACAAATTCTAAGGATTCATTTTTATGCCATGAGTGGTGCACATAAATAAAAAATGACTAACCACAGCGAATTGAACGAGATGTTACTTCTGTTATTGTGATAATCGTTTCTTTATCAGCTCTGAAAGAAGAGTTCTTTAGATGATTAACTTAAAACACTTTTGGCATTTATTTGTGATTTCTACATACCTGCGTACAGTGTAAAATCATTGAACATTTTACTAGGATAATAACACGTTCGGCGATTCAAAATGAGGGACAATATTTTTAGATTCGTGAAGTAAGTACGGTAGATTTGGATAAAAATCATACTTTCCAAAGTTCACTTAGATAGTCTTCATACACTTGAGTGCAAAATTAAGAGAAATTGTCAGTTATGTCTGTTTTTACGAAAAGTATTGAACTGAAAGTGCTAATTATACGTCCGAAAATTTATGCAAATATTAGAATACGAATTCAAAGTGAGTCCAGTATGAGGTCGAATACGTAAGCATACACGTGAGTGTTTGCGAAGCTGTGATTGTGAAATGGATAAAAGCGCACGACGGATTTTTTGCAATTTGTCTGCTCATACTTCTTCATGACATTTGTCATGTTTTTCGCTATAGTTGGGTAAGTTTTATAAGGTATTGGGTAAAATGAGTAACCATTAACGTATAGATGGCGGAAGAAGATGGAGATTGTCAGTAAATCGGAAGCAGGCCAGTTACAAGCACAGGTGGCTACGCAGCTCAGTGTAACACTTATTGTCATCCGCGATTTGTGGAAACAGTTAAAAGACACTTTATCCTCATCCCGAAGACCTGGACAAGTAGACCAAGATTCACAACGACGAATGCGGATGGTTGTGTGGCACTTTCAGCGAGGCAGTGCAGGATTGATACAGCTTCAAAGCTCTCACGTGAGCTGTAGGCTGCCATATGAACCCGAGTTTCGCGGTCTAAAGTTGCCCGAAGGCTTGAAAGGGGTGAATGCCAGAAGACACGTTGTTTACGCCCCGGTCACTGTATACACAAAAAGAGCTCGTTTAGCACGATGCGTACAATTTGCGCCTTAGAATAGACTTCAGTAGAGCATCGTACTTTTTACAGATGCATCCATACTGGGCACTGATTCTCGACGTATACGATACCATCCCTCCCTCATTCAGAGAAAACGATCATTACGGTGGTGGAGGTGTAATGTGGGCAGGAATTATGTTGGACTGCCGCACACCCCTGCATGTGTTTGACAAAGGTTTCCTGACTGCTATGAAGTAAAGAGAGGAGATTTTACAGTCCTATCTTTAACTTTGCGCAGTCTATCCTGGATTCTTGTTAATGAACGATAACACTCGTCCACATAGAGCTACGATTACTTGGAAAATGAGGATATTCTCCTCATCGCATGGATTGGCCAGGCAGATCTTCTGACCTTAGCCCTATAGAGCATGTTTGGGACACTCTTGGGAGGGCAATTTCATCTCGCCATCCGCCTCTGAGAACCATCTCGGAGTTGAAAGAGTTTTACTCTAGGAATTGGATCTATTACCACACAGACTTCTCAACTGCCTCTTTTCTAGTATGCCTTGACGCTGTGCGACCTGGCCGGCTGTGAGAGGGGAACAAACCTCATACTGGACTCACTTTAAATTCGATATCACAGCGTGTTGGACATCCGTGCGCTATGATCTTTACTGATAATCATGGGTACATAAAATGACTTTTGAATGGTACATCTTTTTCTCTGTTATAAATGTATATTCATACCACATTTGACTAAATTATTTCCATTAATTTTTCAGAAATTCGATATAATGTGCAAATTCTCTTTATTTTGTACGCGAGTGTATTTATATCTATCAGCTAATCAGGTTTTTTTTTATTAGGAACAAGCTTTCCATTTATGTGTGTCACCCAATTCTTTATCGGAATAAGCAGTTGAATGTGAATGCGTACCTACTAATCATTTATTTGATTCATTCTTTAAATTTAAGATCTACTTATTTTCTAGTAAGCAATGCTTGTGATACATGGATGAAAGAGGAAAGTTCAAATAAAATAATTAATCATGAACTTAGCCAAATTATTGCTGGCGGAAAAAGTTACAAATTAGAGTACCTTTTGCTTTTTCTTGTAATACTTTTTGTCCTCTCAGATGTCAATTTATTTTACCGTTCAATCTGACATCGTAAAAATCTGAATTCCTTCAAAAAAAAAGTGTGTGTTTAAGTATGAGGTTGTCATACTTGAGTAATGGTTATATGAAGAGACAACGCTAGTCTTTCATCGAACTCGTAATCAGCAAGGGATGGATCATATGCCAATCATTGTTTACTGAAAACATTAATTTACTGCTACTCAAAAGGTTAATATATCTAACAAGTAGTTACAAAAATAGTCATTAGTGCAACTTCATATAGAAAAATTCAGAACACACCCATTATAATTTGATCGCCTTTTAGAACGATCATTTATTTCCCGCAAATATTTTTAAACGGATGTCTAAATCATTTATTTCTAAAACCGAAGTGAACATTTTCTGTGAAACTTTGAAGTTCAGAATAGAAAGAGAGAACCATATATTCTGAATATAAGCTAATTAGTGTATAAGTAGAAAGGCTTGGCTAACATTTTATACGGTCGTATTGTCTCTATCCTGATATTTAAGAAACTTTTATATTCATTAGAAAATATAAAAAGCAAAACTCTTTACTCCCGAAAGACAAAATTGGGATATTTGACGTCATTTTCCACTTGCCTTCAGAGGCATATTAAAACTTGAGTTGATTTTTACATTTAAATACAATTCAGTGGTATTCTTTTGTGATTTACTCATTTGTAAAATTCTTTATTTTATAACTTTTTTTCAGTTGGTATGCCGAAACATAAATATGTTTTCTAGTGCTAAAAATTTATATATATTATTAATATCACATGAAAATATATTGCTGTAGAATCATAATCTAATAATCATACAAAATATTTGTGAAACTAGAAATGTTTAGTATCTAATTTGTAAAAATAATGTTATGAGTTGGCTGTGTGCCCATACTTAAGTCGGAGCATGGATTGTAAGATTCCGGGAACAAATCTCCTTTTTGAAGAGAGCTTTATATTCATCCATGCTTTTCACGACAATCTCCATAGAAACACTTGTCACTTAATCTAAATGTTCTAATGGTAACATCAGAAACTAACTTTTTTTTAAAAAAAAGGTTTCTGATGTTAACAGTTAAAATACAATATAAAAAAGGTTTCTGATGTTAACATCAGAAACCTTTTTATAAAATGTTTATTTATAAAATATTTCCAGTTTTGATCAAATATAAATATTTTCCTCATCCATTTGCCTACGGTCCTGAATATAATATGAGACTTTAAAATCAAATATCTGTGCGAATTTTTTCCTAAGAAATTCACCCTTTTTATATTGTATTTTATATAATCAGTATTACGTTTTCGAAACATAACTAATGCATATAAAATGAACGTATAAAATGTTAGATTTCGTAAATTTTACATAATCCAGTTTTTTAAATTTAAAAATGCCAAAATAAGGAAATATGGGAATACGGTGTGTATATATATATAGAGAGAGAGAAAAGAACGAATAATTGGTTTATGATCTAGATTTATTAGGTAAGGTGAAGATAAGAGTAATTTTGGAATAAAGAGTTCTTCTAATTTTAAGACATGGGAATGATTTGGGGATTTGGCACTAGAGTGGTGAATTTTACTTTTGTTCGGAATCGTGGTAACCATTCTCAAACAATCAGAAGATCTTCTCCACCCTCACTGCACTCTAGTAATCTTCATTTCTGTTATAACTGGAAAAATGCTCAGACAGAAAACAATTGCACATTCTGCTAGCTTTTAAGCAAAATTTATCATTTTCATTGAGAAATACTTAGGACGCAACTAGAAATGATGTTATCTACAAGAAGGGAAAAGTGGGGACATGGAGGACAGCATTCTCTCGGATTTGCTTCTAACAGAGAATCTTCCTAGAACCGCTAGAAAATTCCGAGATGAATATCGATGTCGAGAAATATACATATTAGGATTAAATAAAATATAAATGATGTATTTCTCCAATTATTTAACCTATTTTATAGTTTTCGTGATCGAATTACCTATGAACCATTTTGGACTCTTATATAATCCGACCCTCAAACTTCAGTAGCAAAACATTTGGTTCAATTTCTCAGCTTATAAATGAAATATACATTAATTACATTGACTGATATATGAGACCCTCCATTTAGCAGTTTTATAAAAAGGTAACGACGGAAAACTAATGAAAAAGTGCTAAGAATACAACTTCAAGAATGAATCTGGTAAAATCTAGTTTCCTTTGCTATCATACACTGCAACTAGATCCGCTTGAAAGTCTGTGTTGCGACTAATCGCAAAAACCAGGCGATGAATACAACAAGGAAAACGTGTAAAAACATCTTTTTATCGAACACAAATTATTTACAGACGGCACAAACTTACGTGCTTACACTGTCACCAACCACTTGTGGTGAGGATCTTAAAGATAATGTAACAAACTAAATTTAAAGGTAACTAGCAGTGCAAGAACTACACAATTTAAATTAACCTGGCAGGTTGACTCAGAAACCTACATCGACGTGATACTAACTTCGGCTCAATGCAAAGTCGAAATTAACAGAAACCCTACAAATCCACAAGCTAAAATACGAAGTGGATAAGGTTAATAATAGCTTGGCATCAAACTCAAAACCTAACTTTCCTCAAATTTTCTGATTATTTTTCGAAATCATATTTGTATTCCAAATATTTTAACTGCGCTCATAATTATTTACATATTCGGTATGTTTTATTTCAGTTTATTTTTGTCTGTTGGGAAAATAAAAACGAAAGCAAACAAATGTGAGCACTAGAATAGCTGCGTACTATTTCATGCAGCATTTGTACCTTAGAGTATGACATTCTTCCCTCTAAATTCAAAATATTAACATAAGGTTGTAAGATTGTACTGTCTATCTGCTGTGTAGAATCTGGAGAAATAGTGATTGCACCAAAGAAGGATTAAAAATACCCTTTATTATCTTTAAATTATTTATAATGCGTCAACTTGACGCTAACATACCATGCCTCTGCTTGGGCGGTAACTGAAACAGTAGAATCAAAACTCGAAATGAGAGATATTCACAAGTAGTAGAATTAAACTACAGGGCCCATACAATCCTGTATCCTACAGCGCATACATGAGTCTAGTGGCAGCAAGATAATAGTTATTAAGCCCCGTCTAACCAGCTAACTGCTAAGCGGAAGCTTGCGTACAACAACGCACAGAGATTTCCCAGACACTCTCTAACTTTCGCTACTGGAACGTCGATATTTAAACTTTTTTTCTCCCGCTGTTAGAATTTGCATTCCTTACGCGCGCTACCAAATTTCAATATTCTGGCACTGACAATTAGGGGAATGAAGGCTTATAGGAAAGTAACTTAAAATTAAATTTAACTGGTTATTTAAAATGAATGTAAATCTCTATAAGGTAAACAACGTACTCAGAAACATCAGCATTTCTTTTAAAATAAATTATTTTATTTACGTTTATATCGCATATATGTTTAATAAAACTTTAACTTTGATTACAAATAGTCCCTGATGTTTCTTTTTTAAATTGGTTTTTTTTCTTTCTACCACTAAAGTAGTAAGAGGCTTATAACAATCCTTCAGAAATGTGCCATTTCAGAATAAATGGCTGTAATACAATTTCCATATAGACGACTCACGTTTTTATGAATCTCCACTTTATGAATTATTAGTTTATAAGAATTATTGCGTTAATCGAAAACATTCCATAGGAACTAACGCTAATTTTCTACCTGATTTACGAATTAAAATTATACTTTCTCTCTTACAAATTCAAATTCCTACTTTTCAAACTTTCTTTTCGAACATCAAAAATTTGATCAAGAAAATATGAAAGTTCCTGAAATCTGTTAAAAATAAAAAATTTTTAAATCTTAGAATTACGCATTAATTTACCTAGAACTTTTTTATAGACATCGAATAAATTGTAGAAAAGACACTTGTAATAAAGAAACTTGTTTCCTTCTCTAAATCATTTGTATTAACATTTCTTTCCGCAGACTTAAAACGTATTGATACCTACTCTGGAAAGTAATGCAAACTTAATGTTCTTTCTTGTGCCAAAGTCCACCTAGCATGTGCATTGCTCTCTCCTTTTGATTTCAAATTTTCATTTTCTAATTATGTCTTGCATAAAAAAGAGAATATATTCGTTTTTAAATGATAACAGAAAGTGGTTTTAAAGGAAAGAGGGCTGGAGTCTTGATAAAGACTGACTTTAATCGCAAAATAATCTAAATAAATTCACTATGGTAACCAGGCAAAAGATTGTTGTTAAGGACGTTACATGCGGAGTGTTGGCATCTCCTTAAAAATATTCTGTGAAAGTAAAAGTTCTAGACAGAGCTAGTTATTTAACGAAAAAGAGAAGCAAAAAATATTTACGTGAACAAAATTCTCCTGAAGTAGCAAATCGGTATTTTTGCATGAAAGATGAGCTTTAGAGAATTTCAAATGATAAGTTGACTGACAGGAAAAATTTAAGTTGAGACATAGCTTGAATTTCTGGAATATTTGCAAAGATTGTGCAGAAATTGATATACTTGCCGTTATTAAGTTGAAAAGAAAAAGCTTGCAGTCTTTGTTTTCAAAATACTGGCTAAAAAACAGTAGTTTGCTTTTCAAAGTTCTCCCAGATTAAAAGTTTAAATGTTATGAATGAAACGCTGGAGGATATTATTTTATTTGGAACCAATATGATAGAAAACTCCTACTTTTATTCTCAAGTAAATAACAAAATACCAAGATGCCTCAAGTACGTAAAGCAAACTCCTTTCGGCGTGTTATACTAGCAACAAAACAAAACATGTTCAGTGAAATTTATAAACAATGATTGAGTTAGATAAAAATTTTCAGAAAAAAATAATAAAATAAGAATAAAATTTCTCCTTATGCTGGATAACAATTCTGCTGATGTAGGAAAAGAACTTCAGATAACACAGGCTGAGTTCCGATTTTGATAAGCCTGAACAGTTCTAGAAAAATTTTGGTATAAGAACTCTGTCTAAGAAACCTTCAGATTTTTGAAGGCCTGTCTCTTCAGCACTTCCTGAGTGTAGGCAAGAATGTATAATCATACATGGAAAAGGTATTTGATGAAAAAGTAAACCTTTAAGAATTGAATATGAGTACTACAGAACAATGAAGTACCGGTGAGGAAGAAGAAAAAAGACACTTCGCTACGCGATCTAAACACTGCGGCAAGTTGCGTGTCGGATTTCTTTGCTTCACTTCATTGCGAAGTTTCATATTGCTGCTCAAACTTTTGCAGAAACTGGATCCTCCCCCCTCCCACCATACAGCCCAGATCTGATCTAACTCCAGCTACCACATGTTTTTGCATTTGTAAAAGTTCTTCGCCAGCAAGCGTTGTAAACCGTCGAATAGTGAAAACAACAATTCAGGAGAGGTTATCCTCTTAGGTGACTGACTATACTACGACAAATATTTCGACAACAGCGAACGATATGTGGGAAAGTACTGAAAGTTTGATGAATCCGAGAAAAAATGAACTACCTGAAATGGGAACAGTTTAAAGCCAAGGCTGTGAAGTTAATTCATTTGAATTTTCCATCTAAGGGTACATCTGTCTTCTGACTACCTCCGCTGAAATTGAATAATTACAGTTCATTAATTAATTAGCCTGGAAATTCGGATTTTGAACAGAAAGCTGAACATAAATTTCATATTACCATCAACTAGAAGAAATATGTGTCCTATTTTAAGTAAAAATCTAATTTAGGTAATAATTAATGGATTAAGGAATGCCTTGTAAAATTAATTCACTAGAAACTTCTCTTTTTTGAAGGTGAAATAATTTACCAATAAAAAATTACTGCCGGTTTTCTAAAGTTTTATTTCTAGGAGATTTAAGACAGAATTAAACCACTGGAACTATCACATGCAATAAAATTGTAACTGTTTATTCAGAAATATCCTACTGCCGAGGAAAAAATATTGTAAAAAAGAAATTTTTATTTTTCCACCGTGAAAACTGGACCACAAAGAAAACCACGTCTGGAAACAAAACTGCAGTTTTACACTTTCCTTAAGAACACATTTTGCCGTTTCAAACAAATAAATAAAATAAGCTACGTAACTGTAAGATTTGTCTAGCCATGACACATCAGAAGGGGAAACAATCAGATGGAATCCTGAGTGGACTCGTTTCGAGGGTGGGGCAAGTGAATTGATGTCCAGCTGCCAGAAAGAAAGTACGTAGGGTGC
>KK118103.1:104033-128418 GCA_000611955.2 Stegodyphus mimosarum | reverse complement strand
AACCGAACTTAAGTTACTTAAATGATTAGAGAAATTAAACGAGTTCGGCAAGAGAAATAAATCACTCTCTTTAGTTCCAGACCTTCCTCAGACGTTCATTTCTTTTCGTAGCTGAGCAAAACTGAATCCCATTTTTAAAACAGAGTCAATTACCACATACTATAATGCTGCTAGAACCGGTTTGAAGTAGCCACTGAAAATGCCTCTGCCCCCGTCGTCCAGTGCGTAGGCGTCTGTATAATTAATAAATGGCATTTAACAAATTGGGCTTTACTCCCCAATTTTCTTTTGTTTAATTTTGATCTATGATTAGTGATCGCATTGTTCCTTGTGACAAATTACCCACCAGTCTGTTTGGGATTTCTTCCGGGAGGGCAGAAATACTTTTTCTTTTCCCCCTTTTTGAAAAAAATATCTGCTGCCTGCTTAATGAGTTAGGATCAACTCGTATGATCTGTGGGGTAGCCTAAAGACTGACGGACGGACATACCGGCCAGCCACACCCTTCGACTTGTGGGTCAAGAGTTTTCTCGATCGAAGGGCGAAATGTGTTACAACAATAAATGTTCTGAGCAAATGTCCGTTCGGGAATTTGGTGATT
The DNA here is from genome assembly GCA_000611955.2 of Stegodyphus mimosarum. Taxonomy (NCBI): domain Eukaryota; kingdom Metazoa; phylum Arthropoda; class Arachnida; order Araneae; family Eresidae; genus Stegodyphus; species Stegodyphus mimosarum. The sequence goes on along the minus strand of KK118103.1, from coordinate 127,817 downwards.
CTTTAGCAATGACTAGGTGCGGCTAAACAATCACGATTACGTAATAGGGAATTCTGCTGCTTAATTTATTGGATGTCTCAATTTGATTTATCACAACTAATCGTTCTTATTGTCAGTCCAGTTAAAGAAAAGTGCACAGAATTAAATTACTCTCTCATTTGTATATGTAATCAGAATGGAATGGAATTATTGCTCATCAAAGAAAACAATTATTAGCTTTATAAATCGTACTACTGGAATTATTTTCGTAAGATATGCTTGAAATAAATTCAAATTCTATTTTCCACACTTTCCAAGTTTCCATTAGCATCAATAATTGAATTTTTCATATTATAATTATTTTCTTTTATTTTACTTCAGATTTTATACCCATCATCATCTACTTTTGCAACCGAGAATAAAAAGCAAGTTTATTTTTATGTGATAAAATTAACATATGCGTTCTCGGTAGCAACCAAGATGATCATTTGAAAAAAACATTAAACATAATGTATTGAATTTTAAAGAAGAAAAATATTCTTCAAATTTGAAAACATCGACTTTTCTAAAACCATAAAACTGTTGAACTGATAAATGACTAGATTTCTGTTATCTGACTTCTTTTGTTTCTTCTGTCCAAGTCCCTTATATATATTTATTCCAAAATATTCTTTTCATGTGCATACCAAAAGTTTCAAATTCCAACGCCTGAAATTAAATTCTAGAGTTCAGTTCGTAACAAACGATGTATTTTATCATACATAACTTATTTTCTGTATTGCTATCAGGTGGAAGATTATACTTTGCTATTTATTCAGCTTTTCATTAAAATATTCTTTAAAAAAATTGTCAAAATTCATGCATTAAATTAAATTTATATTTAAAATGTAATAGATCAATGGTGATTCTCCACTAAAACTAAGACGCAATAGCCAGACATCATGTAAATAAAATCAAAATCTCTCTTTCCTGATCTTGCCATAGCAGTTGAAAAAAATTGTGTTTAAAATTAATTAATTTTTTTTTCGATATTTACTAGCAAATTTCTTCGCACGCAGTTTGAGCGATCAGTTTTATTTCATATGACATTAGCTTGATGTATTCTATTAAACTTATAAAGTATTTCTGCCGCCTTCTTTCACATGCCTTCGTGGTGTAGTGCTCAGCCCGCTCGACGCGTAATCGAGAAGTCCGTGGTTCGATTCCTGGAGAAGGCGTTACTCACTTTTCATTATTCCTCTGCTTCCAAATAAATCCTAATGTCTCTACACTGATGCCCGAACTAAAGAGGTGGTGGATGATGATTCTCCACCACCGGGATGTGGCAAATGGGTCCCCAAAAACCTCAGTCGCCCTTTGGGGGGAATATATAGAGTATTTCTCCCGCCTTCTTCGCATGCCTTCGTGGTGTAGTGGTCAGCACGCTCGACGCGTAACCGAGAGGTCCGTGGTTCGATTCCCGGGGAAGGCGTTGCTCATTTTTCATGTCTCCTGCTTCTAAATACCTAATGTCTCTACAAACTGATACACAGAAAGCTCTAAAACATGATGTTACTCTCAGAAATTTACGGCATATGAAGTTCTCTGTTCCTTTTAGATTATCTCAGGAGTTTGTTGTATTATCATCTTGTGCGGAAGTCCTGCACATTGCATGGCATTTTGCAAATTTTTATTTGTATGGGTGAAGAATCTTGGAAACATGCGCAATCTTTTTTCACTCGTGGTAGTTATTGAGCATTATATTTAGTACAATTCACAGAGTTTTATGAACTAATATATATTCCTGAATATAAGCCGATTCATGGATAAGCAAAAAAATAGGATTCTGCTAGCAAGAATTTTGCAAAACTGAAAACACGTGTATAAGTGGAATTTTAAAAAAACCGCCCTAAACTCCCAATTAGATACAACCAAAAATTCAAATATAAGTGGTCATCTAACTCAAGTAGATCTTTCAGATGGGCTGAAGATTAGTGGGATATTCGCTTTCGTCTCCTATTCGAAAAACAGGGGTGAGGGCACTGTAGAATTAATTGGCATTTAATAATTTCTCTTTCTCAATTATTCCAGTCAAGTCATGAGCCTCATTCGGAAGAATCTAACATGGTTTCCTAACCTTAACTCGGCAACAATTTTCAAGCAATCATGAGATTGTTTCTCCTGCAGGTGTGTTGTATCTTGTACGAGTAAAATACGAATTTTCATTTCTGCTGTATAAGAAAAGATGCCTGAGGAAAAAATTGTAAATATACTGCTCATTTTAAATTTAAAATTATCAGTTTTACTGAATAATGCTAAGGTCGGAACTGAAGATGGTATTATCTACCAGACGAATAATAACGATGTTAATGGTGAAATGGAGAATAATAGTATTCATTCAGATTTATCTCTGTGAGAAAGAGGCCTCAAAAAGGCGCTAAAAATTACAAAAATATTAAGAAAAACTCAAATACAGCTATTGAGAAATCTCATTGATGTGTATTAGAACTACGTAAAATAAAGATAATTTCTTTTCAGTTATTTCACATGTAGCATCATTTCTACCCTTCAGTTATTTGTAAAATATTTTGAGCTCGTATTTAAGCCGATTCTCCAAATTTCAGTAGTAAAACATTTTTCAAAATGTCTAGGCTACGTCTAAATTTCAATTCTTCGTTTAGAATAATAACTTATTAAAAATTACTATATAATGAAATATTTAAGGAACTTTCCTTCGATGTGCTTAAAAGTTTGATTTTAAAAGAAATCATCATCATCATTATTATTAGGTCTTCAAAACATTACTGCTCTTTTGTATGAATTATGATACCAAGTTTTATTAATTTATTTATTTATCATAAAAATCTTTAATTGGTGGAGAAAAAAATCTTTGCACAGTTCCATTCTACATAGATAAAACGTTTTCTCGAAATCGTAACTTATATTCAAAGTGTTTTAACTTCATAAGACTGTTAATGCAAGAAAAGTGTTAATCATAGCCAAAACGTTTTCATTTGTAAACTCTGAAACTGTGGTATTACACACACTAGTAATATTTAGTCTTTTAATGTTGCTCTTGTTATTGCATGATTGTACTCGATTGCTTCCTAGATTTTGTACATTAGGTAGAGTATGTAGGCATGTATGTACTTTTCGCGCTTTTTGTGAGCTGCCGTACATTCTTCTGTACTATATCAAATTCTCTTTTTCTCCCCGCTTTTCTCACACTTTCTAATTTTCAGGTTTTCTGGTTATTTTTTCTCTGCTTTCAATGCTTAAAAACATCATTGATCTGCAACCCAGGCCTTAGACAATGGTTGGTAGATTGCAGTTTTTACCGCTGGCAGGCAATGAACTAAAAACCCCGAATAGTACACTGGTCTGCTAGCGGTTTTAGTAATAGCAATGATAATAAAGAAATTAATATACAGTGAAATACTGTCTTAGCAAAATTGTTTCATGTGTGATAATTAAAGGTCTCTTCTTTGTTTATCGAATTGAAGATACGTCAAATGAACTATCCTATACTGACTTAAACTGAGAAATTTTAACAATTTGTTTTTACTGCTCAAGTTTAGGGTTTGGCTTACAAATGATTTCAAAATTATTTACAAATATTTATCACAAACAAAATTATATTACAGATTAAATAACTAAAAAATATTGCTTGCATTTTATTTAATCCTAATATACATTAATCAAAATTCCCATACTGGTTTTCGACTCAGAACTTTCTGGTAGTTTTTAGAACTTTATGTCAGAGGGAAGTCCACGTGAATGTCAGTGTCCTTCATTTCACCAGCAGTATCACTGTTATCCACCTGATATATACTGCCCTCTTCAATTCTGTCTGCAAAAATTATAACTTTTAGATTAAAACTAGCAGAATATGAAGTACTTTTTTGTCCAAACATTTTCATCATACAGTAAGTATTAAAAATGAAGAATTGCATTTTACTCTTAAAAGGAAATGCACAATCTTAGGGGGGAGGGGGGAATCTTTTTTTTTTCATTCTCGATTTGAGAATGGTTACCATAATTGAGAACCAAATCAAATTTTTTATGCTGTTGCCGAAGTACTAAATGTTGCGTTTGCTCAAAATTTGAAAGGATTAAAAAAGAGAAAATTATTAACACCAGAAGTCCCCACTTACTCTATAATGTTCTCTCTTCTATGTTTCGAACGAAAAGTAAAGGGGAGTTTGCGCCTTGCTAGATATAGCTAAGTTAAACAATAAATAATTAGTACTTTTCATTATACATAAATATAAAAAATTTTCTAAAAGGCGATTTCAAATTTGGTTTACGCACAAATTTTAAATTTTTGCACAATGTTTTGGAGGAAAATCTTTCTTCCAGGTTCACGGATCAGCTTACATTTGAAAATATATGGTAATTAAAAAAACTAAGATACAAAGGTTGTTCAAATATATTATTCACAAGAAGGAAAAAACTATAACTTCTTCACCTACATTTGCCTCACTAGTTGCAATTTATATCACCTAATAGACATATTTCCTGAAGACAGGATAATATTAATATTCTAATATGCTGACTGTACACAGACTACATCAGAAAATTTAATATTATTATTACTTTAAAATGCACTAAAAACGGCCGCAGTTCTGGAAAATGTTTAAAAGTATATGTTAAGCTGCTAGGATTTCATAGAATATACAGAGCAAAAAATTTCCTTTAAGCTATCGGGAATATTCATACGAAATTTATAAAATAAAATTTTTAACACCAGCTCTAAAAATTATAGCTCATAAGGAAAATCTCCGAACCACTTATGAATTCATAGCGCGTGTTCAAAATACTTCGAGATTACATACATTTTAGAGTCTACTTGAAACATATTTTAATAAATCATGATTAATCACTGAAGGTGTTAATGGTACATGACACTAATGCAGTACGTTTTTCAAATCTTTAAGATGAGGAAAAAAACATGTTGCAGCAAACAGGTTGTCAGCCGTAATCAAGCTGTTAATGATGATTTTATTTTATTGTTAAGGGATATAACACGGGAAAGAGATTTTTAAAAAATAGGTCAAAACCTGATTTTTTTAAAGGTATTAAACGTAAGAAACAGATTTGTTATATGTAACATTCAAATTAAGTGTGCGTTGTTATTATTTATGAAATTTTATGTAAATTAAATTATTATTAATATCTGTAACATCTTTTCGAAACAAAAGTTTCGTCCTGCCTTTTGACAAACAAAACATCAAAAAAAGTTATATTTATAACGAGAGGCTTGCAAACTGTTAGGTCTTCTTAGATTGAGCGCTTAAGTGTCGGTAATTAAAATAAAGTCCATTGAAAGTAAAGATACATTATTAAAGATATATTACGATAATTTGTGCTTCATCGTTTATTAGTGAGAGAAGAATTAACGTGGAAGAATAAAGAAATGTCTTTCAAAGCACAATGCGTAGAAAATAGACTTCTTTGAGAAACAAGTGTCCTGCCTTTCGACATACAAAACATATATATATATATATATATATGTTTTGTATTAATATAAATATTTTGCAATTTTTCTTGCTTAGGAAAGATTGTTTATAATGAGTTTATATGAGCATTGAAAACGGCTCAGACATAGCTCCATTTTGATTCATATAAATAAAGATAGAGATCACATATCAAACACACAGCAGTCATACAGAAAATTGTTACAGTTACGAAAATTGATAAAGCAAAAATTTCAACTGATTTACAGCCGGTTAAATAATACTTCTATACTACAAAACAAGTTGCAGATAAATGTCTTAAGCGAGGATATGCTTTATTATCGTCTGAATCTACTTCTAAGGGTCCTGCACTTCTGATAAAAAATAAGCAACAAACGTTAAAAGAAAAGGTACGAATGTAAAAAGGCGAAATAGAAAATACAATTTAAATATGAGATAGGGGTTGCATCGCCGAAAGCAAATAGACAACCAAAATTAGCATAAAACTCAATCCCGTAGTCACATTACAACGCCTTAAAAAGAGGCATAATGGGCCTATGCGCCAATTCGCAAACAGCGATACTTCCGTGTAATCCGAGATAGCCAAAGCGGAGAGATTGAGCCGAAGAACACAATTTGACAAATGAAATGCTTTCGAGGGCTCTCCAGATGTTGCAAGCTGGTGCGAGAGAGCTGAATGTGCATCATAATATTATCAATAGGCTGTGGAACCGTTACCAAAGGTACCAAAATCCCTATAGAGAATGTGAGTCTGGACGCCGGAAAGTTACCCAGTGGCAGACGATCGCTTTCTGTTTCTATGTGCGAGACACCGTAGGTCACTAAGAGCATGACAGGAGACGTCGCATCTCTCTCCTGCTATGAGATGGCTCATATCCCACCAAACTGTGTCGCGTTGACTGGATGAAGGTACACTTACACCCGACGATCTGCGGTTGTGTTCCTTTGTCCCCATCCCATTTGTTAGTCAGACGCCGTTGAACTGGGCCAGTGAACAGCATTGGGGCCACGTTCTCTTTACAGGTAAGTCTTGATTTAACATCCAGAACGATTTCCAAATGGTAATGATATTGCGAGAGCCAGGGACACGCTATCGGGCGCTAAACATCGTCGAAAGAGATCATTACAGAGGAGGAGGCTTACTTGTATGGGCTGGGACAGCAATGAACGACCGCACTGACCTCTGCGTGATTCCGGGTGGTTCTGTCACATCTGTCCGATATCGCGAGGAAATTTTACAGCCTCTTGTGGGTCCTTTTATCACTGTGGTCACCGAAGCGATATTTATGGATGTTTTTCGCCCACCCGCGTAGAGCACGTGTGGTGTGAAGTTATCTGGAAAGTGAAATCTTCCACACCTACCATTTCCTACTAGATCACCAGAACTGAATTTCATAGAGCATGCGTGGGACATGTTGGGACGACGTAGATCGTAATGTGCAGCCAGGCACTCATCACGAACTCCGACACGCATTACTACAGGAATAGGCGCTACTGCTACAACAAGCGATCAACGACACTATTGCCAACTTACCTCGCAGTTGTCAAACATCCATTTCAGCTAGAGGTTATCATATCCGTTATTAGTGTGATGTTTCGCTTGAACTTTCTTCCGACCCATTTGGTCCTCAGAGATGTGATATTCGTAATACACGTGTTTTTAAATGTCTTTGATTTATTTTTGCTATATATCGTTATTAATGCTGCCCCAACCCCTTGCATCAGTTTCAAGCATATCCATTAAATATTTTTGTTTTATTCAGTGTTTTGCCTTTGTTGCTTGTTTTTTGAGCAGAAGTATATTTTAAATGTTTAGACCTTTAAAACTTCCCCTATGCTATTTTTCACAGAAGGAGCTGCCTGCAAAATTTTTAATAAGTGGTTTTTAAGGAACATCCGAAAAATAAGACTTAATTAGAAGAAATTTTATAATACATCAAAATAAATTTGAAATTGCTTTTAAGTATTTTATAAAAATCTGGACATAAATTTTTTAACGATTTCAAAAGTTATATGCCTGTATCAGAATATCAAAGCCAACAGAGATGCAAAATTGCCTTAAAACTTTAAACAGGGAAAATCTTTGGAAGTTTCAATGCGAGTTTTAAAAAAAATGGCTTTCACAGAATCAACAATGTGATTCCCATTGCCTCTCTGGATAAAAGGATTTGCTACGAGCATATAACAAGCTATTTGAAGCATACATTTCAAACTTTATATAATGGGTACAAGGAAAAAATTAAATATGGAATTTGATACAGTATATAACTAAGAGTTAAGCCACTTTCCTCCTAAAACTCTCATAGAAAGTTACGAATCTAAAGCTTATTCGGTTTGCCGTAATTAATCTGTCAAAATATATGATGGCTTAATTTAATTTTTGAACTGGTTGACAATTGATATTCCATTGCTGTCAGATTGTATTGTACTGCTTTGTATAAGAAAAAAATAATGCACACGTTTAGTAACATATGACAGAGTTATAATTTAGCTCAAGCTCCTTTGTAACAGAATTTTCAACATATCCTTGAGAGTTATCATTATCCTTTAAAGTGCAAGTCATATGCTGAAGTTCAAAACCCGTATTCTGTAAAAACTGTTATATTTTCGATTATAAGCCTGTAACTTGTAAGATTTTAGTTATGTAAGAGTTTAAATCAATGTCCTTCAGACCTTATTAAACTAACAAAGGAATTATCGTACTGTCTAAAATTAATATGAGAAAGCCGTATAAAAAGTTGGAAATAAACTTTTTAATAAACTCTTGAAATTAAACAGAAGGCACTTTTTGTGCTTCCAAGCATCTCAGCCACTTGCCGGTGTTTTAGGTAACATAAGTTCAAACTCATAGTCGGAAACTACGCAAAATGGTCTACTTAAACTGGCTGAAATATTTTAAAGACGTGTTTTAACGGCAACTATCGAAAGTGCTGAAGCTGGAATAATTGCTGACAAAGTAGATAAATAGGGCGAAATCTGCAGGCTACTCTATCAAAAAGCTCTAACTACAGAATATTCAAAAACCTCTACTTAACACTAAACCAGCTGATTTGCATTCTGATGAGGATTACGTTAAGGACCAAGTTATAGTAAAAGCTTAAATCATAGCAATTGGTTAATCAACATAAAATATCTTACAATCTTAAAATTCAGATATTAAATTATAATCTGAATTTTAAAATAAAAATATTTCTGCTAAGCCCCTTTTAATTTAGATTAAAATAACACCCCGAATAACGATTATTGGAGAAGTTAAGCAACAAGAATCAGAGTAATGATTGCCCATTTTGCACTAGTTTCGATGGTTTAAACACAGAACCATCTTCTTCAGCTATCGTAAAGTGGAGTAAGGAGATTATTATTACTATTATTATTAGTCCAAAGGAGCAATTTGTCTAGAAGGACTATTAATTTCGTTTTGGCACTTTGCGTTAATTCACTAAAAGCGTTGTTTCACTTTTCAAATTGTTGCCACCAAATATTATAACCCTGTATTATATTTAAAGAAAGTAAGTAATGAAGAATCTGCATAAATGTATGTATGTTTCTCGCACTGTGATAAACAGCGGTACCTAGAGCCATCAAATTTTGAATATTGAACTTTTCCCCCGAATATGGACATCTGGAAGCCCAAATTTGAAATTTGTTTTATTATCGATTTCATATTTTGTAAAACTTAACGAATTTTTTATTAAAAAAGTGAAGGATTTCAAAGCGAGCAATGGACACGTTATACAGAAAAAGCATTTTTATCTCCAGCGCGTGAGACTGTGTATCGGAAGTTCTAAAGATATGCTCATTTTAAAATTATTTTGCGATACTGCTAGTGACTTGAATTTTATGGTTTAAGTGAGAAAAGCACGCTATTTAATAAATAAAGGTAACACACAAAATGTTAAATAAACGCCCCTTTGGACGTAATTTAAAATCTGGAACCTTTAAGATTTTACTTTTATTATTATTATTATTATTATTTCAAAATTTATAAAACATTACGTTGATTTTTGTTGTTTAACTTCTCCAATAAACCCCTTTTGTTGAAACTTTTTTAAAATGAAAGATCCCTGTGAAAAGATTGTGCGTGCGTGTGTGCGTGCGTGTGTGCGTGTGCGTGCGCGCGCGCGCGCGTGTGTGTGTGTGTGTGAAACTGTTAAAACTGTGAAACACACACACACGCACGCATGCACAAACTGTTATCAAGCACGCGCACACACACACGTTTCTCCTTTCTCCATTCACTTCACTCTGCTAGCGCTATACAATATATTTTAAACATACGTATTAACTGGAATCATAGATTTTTCTCGAATATTGAGAAAATCCGGCTATACTATTATTTCTTTCTGTATTCCATTCAAATTTTAAGAAATGCACATAATAAAATTTTTATTTTTAATCTATTTTTTGTAGTTTATATCTGCAAAAGTTATGCAAAGTTGCAAAAAATCTGCAAAATTCATTTTTAATAAAACAAAAACTAAATAAACATATTTTTTTAAAATTAAAACTAAAATCATCTTTTATTTGTCTAAACATAAAAGATTTCTTTTTCAGTCAAAACAAATAATCAAAATAAAGAAATCGATTTCTATTCTTCTATTCGTGTATGTAGGCCTTTACTATTTATGCATAAAAATTAAAGAAAGAATTTTTTCCTTTCTAATTTCGCAGCTAAGCAAATCTTTTTGTGGTCCACTATAATCAAACTATAAGATCATTATAAAGTTGTTTTAAATAACACAAAATAACAAAACTAACAGTAGGATCTATATAATTACTGTACTTACAATTTATAAAATGTATGATTTAAAAAGCCGAACTCTTTACTCTCGAACGTTTTACTCTGGAAGTGCATTTTTAATCTATAAGCCGCTTTATCTTATAATTATATTGTGTTACATTTTTATATTATTTAAATCAACATAAATAAACATGTCAACAAATTTAAATCAAGATTAATTTTATTCGACTTGAAAAAAAAAAAAAACTAGTGATCCTGATAACTGGGATTCGTGATACCTAGCATCTGATAACTGGAGTTCTACTACACTCATGTCCATAAATTAAGGATAATTCGGAGTCACACGGAAATTGAACTCTAAAATAAATATATAACCTGTAAAATCACTACACACATCTTCAAGAATCATATGCAAATTTCAGTAAGTAACCAGATGACACCGATGGTACGTCACAATGACGAGAGTGTAAGAGAGTGATATATAAAGAATACAGGCAAAGAAGTAAAATTGTTCGCAGGCGCTTTATAAACATTTCAGTGCAATAACCGAATAGTTATGACACAAAGGACGCATTTGGGTGATTTTTTACGTGGTAGAATTATCGGCCGTCTGGAATGTGGGCGTACCCAACTGGAAGTATCAGACGAACTTGGAATTGCCCAGAGTGTCATCTCCAGGCTTTGGCAACGATTCCAAGATGATGGTAATGTGAGTAGACGTTACAGCGCAGGTCTCCCCAGTACAACGCCGAATGAGGACCGGTATTTGGCAGTTACTGCCAAAAGAAACAGGCGGAGCACAGCCTCAGACCTGTCTCGTCAGTTCTCTTCAGCCACTGGTACGACAATTTCGAGGCAGACCGTGTACAGACGCTTAGGGCAGATTTGTCTATATGCTCGTAGACCTGTCAGATGCGTTCCACTTACTGCAACTCACTGTCGCCTGCGGTTAGCCTGGAGTAGAGAGCATGCATGGTGGACCCCGCAACAGTGGGCTTGTGTGATGTTTTCCGACGAGTCCAGGTTTAGCTTGCAGCCTGATTCTCGCCGGACTTTCATATGGAGAGCTCCAGGTACCCATTACCACCAAGAAAACATCATTGAACGACACCGTTACGGTGGTGCAGGAGTGCTCGTTTGGAGTGGAATTATTCTGGGCTCCAGAACTGACCTGCATGTTCAAATTGGAACCATGACAAGCCAAATCTATCGGGACGTTATTCTAAAACAACATGTACGTTTGTTTCGGGGCGCCATGGGAGCACAATTTGTGTTTATGGATGACAACGCCCGTCTTCATCGTGCAAACATCGTAAGCGAATGCCTTCAATCGGAGGATATCACCGGTATGGACTGGCCAGCATTCTCACCGGACTTGAATCCAGTAGAGCACGTGTGGGACATGTTTGGTCGACGAGTTGCAGCCCGTCAACCTCCTCCTACATGTCTACCGGAACTTCGGAGAGCATTGCTTTTTGAGTGGTGTAATATCCCCCAAGATCAGATCGATAATTTGATACTCCGCATGCCAAGACGTTGTACGGACTTGTATTGCATCGTCTGGGAGACATACAATGTATTAACAATCATACCAACCATCTAATATTGGTTTTTTGTAAATAGGTTTTTTTTTTTTTGTAATTTGCTCCAGGGAGGAAAAGTCGCTAATTTTTTAATAATATCAAACATATAGCATCCTTTTTTTTGCTTTTAACCTTTTGTTTAATAAATAAGCTTTACAAATAAATCAAATTTGTTTTGCTTCTAACTTTTCCTTTGCCTGATTTTGCATTATCCTTAATTTATGGACATGAGTGTATATTAAGATCCATTCTAGGGTGCTTGGGAGCCATAAATGCGTCTCAAAAAATTCTATTCCTGTGATCAAAGAATTATTATGCGCATTCGGAAGCTAATAAGCAATTAAGAAAATAAAAATTGAGAAGATATTCTTGAAATTCAAGGTATATACCACAATTTAAATTATCAGCACTTATGCGAATGTATTTTAATAAATATACCTAATTATATGTTGCGTAGTCTCTGCAAATATGTAGGCTGTATGCATCTACAATGCTTACTATTTTTGTTTACGTCCTTCGCATTAATTATTTCTATATCACACTGTTCTATATTGAAAGAATTTTTGGAGATAAGAATAATGCAAGGAGCTGCTACTACTTCAGACAGTCATCCCCTCCCTCCAATGGCCTAATAGACTCTACTGCTTTACCATGGTAGCTCTACCTGGGTAAGCCTTGCAAAAGAGCTGGCTGCTTAAGATTTCGTTGTTTTTTCCATAGGTGATGTGAATCACAGCCACTTTTGGTTACACAGGCATCCTGCCCTTCATGCAGATAAACGGTCAAGGAGTTTGCTTCAATTAGTAAAACCCATCAAAGACCACCAAAGACCATTATTAGGTTCATGAGAGGCTGCATTAAAAATTAGCCTACAATCCTCCTGGTTGAGTGTTCTTGAAATAGCCTTTGCTCGAGTAAGTATGGACAATTTTTATTAAAATAGTGTCGGATGTTATAACAGCGAACTAGAATATGTTACCAGAAAGAACAACCTGTTCACTAATCTCGCTTTCGGCTAAACATATTGCAGAATAAACGTACTGTTGATTAAATTGATTTGTTGGCTATGTTGGCTGTAGGCTAAATGTTCACAACAGCTTCTATATTTTTGTTAGTATTCTCAGAAAGTTTGATCGCCTTCATCTAAATTTATAAATAAATCAATAATATGCATATGTTGCATCTTTATATATCAAATTCGAAAATATCGATTTTAATCAGTGCACGTTATGCTGATAATGAATCCATTATCACCATTAACAAAATAGATTATGTCTTCGCTTTTAGGAAAATAGTATACTGAAATAGAATTTAGATTCATTACTTCCCACTTCGCGCCTGCGCCTTGCGAGCTTTCCTCCTCTCCTTGTTTTTCTCCACAAGCGTTGGCATCATTAGAAAGGGAAAACAAAAATCCATTTAAGTGGAGCAAAACCAAATGCCCAGCAGAAATTTTACGCCTCATTTACATATCGGTTAACTACTGGCTTTCGACGTCTTTCCAAAACTGAAACCCGCCAATGAATTTTATTTAGAACTGTAGTGATGTTTCCGATTGGAGAGGCGCGTCAACCAATCCATCCCCTCGATGCCATCGTCAAGTTTAATATTTTTTATTGACTTTGTGAAATACGGGGGCAGTAGGGGGGAATATTAAACGCTACAAAAAGAGGTCGCAAAAGAAAATCATTTTGGGTGACCTGGTCACGTAGAACGCGCATTATGGTGACCTAATTTTCATGACCCAAAAATCGAAACGGCTTCTTTAATGCTTCTTGTTTGTCTTAAACGCTGCATTACCATTTGTTATTTGTTCTTGTTTAATTTGATAGTTAAACAACCGAATGAGCTTTTAGAAATTCCTGATTAATAGCACATTATTATTTATTTATCGCCTGTATTTGTTTTAACGTCTGTTCTTTTCAACGCTAACCGAGTTCAGAAAGATGTCATAATCGCAGCTTCTATTAGCAAAAATAAATAAATGTAAGTTACAGCCTTTCATGCATGCATAAGTAATGTAGCTGTGAACTTGCGTCAGATTTGTTTAATTTTCGTACTAAATAAATTTTCTCGGAGATAAATTATTTCAGGCTGTAGGTGCTGGCGGCTGAAACATTGTTACTTGTAACAAATCGTAATGTGCTTTATTGCCAGTTCTAAATTCTAATTCTTAATTGATAAAAGAGAGAAAATATAATCAATCAAAATAATCAAATCAAACAAATCTATTGAGATAGCTTCCAGTTTGGACTGTTTCCGTATCAATTTCTTTCACAAGTTTCTTTTAAAAAAACTCGCTCGCGATTTATTGTTCTTTTTCTTGTCACGGATTTTGAAGAGAAAAGATGATTTAATGCACTTCTAAGGGACCTACTGTAATCCATAGATAAATTTAAATCATGAATTAATTTCATATTAAAAATTAATTAAATGTATAAAATAGGTTGCAAACCTTCAGTATTTTTTCAATAAACAAAGGCAAATTGAATGTTCATTAATATTCTAATAAAAAGTTTTCTTTTAAATCCATTGTTTCCGTTGCTCCTTAATTGCGCATGAGCTTATCTTCAGAAAATCTAAGATATTTACACAGGCACACAAAGGGAAAAAAATATGAGGTGTTAAAACCAGCTCGCGAAAAGTTATCAACAAACTATTGCTTTGATTATTCTAGCTGGCGCCCAAGCGGCCATAGAGAAACAAGCTAACTGCGCATTTACCCAATATGGCACTTTGTTAAGAGAAAGGTTTTGATTTAAGTTAGAAAGGTTTCATTTCTCAGAATTTAAGTTCCGAAATAACTACGTCATCAGGGTTGCGCAGGCCATGCAGAATGGAATGATCTAGAAATGACGCAATCCAGAGAAGTTATTTCGATTTTTAGAAAAGAGAGGGAGAATTATGGGGTTACCGTTAGTTTAAATTATAATTTTGATTTACATATTTTTTATCTTGACAACAACAGTTTTACGAAAGACCTTTCAAGCTAAGGACTGCAAAATATTATGGTTATGATATTCAAGCAAAGATTTTACAGGACTATTAGTAGCTATTCGAAAACATTTTTGTATTATAACCAATAAAAATTTTAACGTCATCTTAAAGTAGATGTATTTCTAGGCACACCTTCAAAAAATTAGAGTTTTTTTTATTCAAAATTTTCTAAGATATACAGGAAATTACATACTGGCGCTTTTTGAAATTTGGCATATGTGTTATAAGTGATAATGACGCTAAATGTGGTTAACGCACTTTGTGAAAATTGTTTGAAAGTATGAACAATGACATTTTTCCCGCTCGTGTGCAATGAAAACAAGGGAAAGGAAAATAAGTTGCTATAAATTAAGAAGTTCGCCAAGTGAATTATTCTTGGCTTAAACTGACAAAAGTGCGCCAAGATAAATTTTTGAATTTCTCCATGAATTTCGAGTATTTGTAAATTTTTGTAAAATTTTGTAAAATATTTGTAAAATTTTTGTAAAATTTTGTAAAATATTTGTAAAATTTAATATTTAGGCATAGTTTGAGTCATAAAATCGAAATATGGAAAAAAATTAGCATGTCATTTCAGAAAAAGTCCGATTTTTGTCAAAATACCTTTATTAGAATAGTGCTATGTATAAGTCTAATATATATCCTAAGTCGCGCTTTCGAGACATGAAAACCGTAATTTGAATTTCGTCAATCAGCCCAGTTGAACCGGATATATAGAACTGCCCTCCCCCTTTTTTTTTCGCAGTGTACCATCATTTTTTTTACCACATACCATTACCTTACATTTTATCACTTTCCGACATGTATTGAATATATTGTTGTAAATTTATGCATTTATTTGAGTTTGATTGACTGTATTTCGTTTTTTATGTATTTTTACAGGGTTATGCATGTTTTTTGTTTATTTAGTTGTTTATTTGGTACATTTTATTGAATAACTTTTTTGCATATTTTTGGCCTTTTTATTTAATAACTTTTTTTGTATTTTTGGCCTTTTTATTTAATAACTTTTTTGTGTATTTTTGGTTTAATCTGTTGCCACTCATTGTATTTTTAAGCATTTATTTCATATATCATATTGTAGATCTTGTAATTCGGAACTAATTAATGTTTGAATTGGAAAGATACCTCAGTCAGAAGCTGCGATATGAGAAACATTTTTCTGAGAAACATCCTTTGTGATAATTTCGCTTCCCAGGATGGTGATATTTGGCTAATTCATAGTTCACTTCAGATCAATTAACGATGAATGGTGGCACCTGGTCTTTGCCAGTGGTTAATTGGTATTATCCTGCATCCATCATTAACTAGATGTTCTTCAAAAAAAACAAACCCAATCCAACTGTTTAATTCCTCTGTTAAAATCAATATTTCATAAAGTACTCTTTCGTCTTTAAAACTTAATTAGAAGATTTACGTTTGTATTTAAATTTGCTTTCTTTTGAGATTTCTCTCTAACTTTGCTATTTTGTTGCCTGAGATCTTTGTTTCATTAGCTTACTATCTTGAGAGTTTTAGTACTTTTGGCACGAAACAATTTTTAACAGGTATTTCTAATTGCATTAATCAAATTTTCGGTAAGCTGTTCAGTTCGTGTGATAAAAAATTATTTTTTTAAATCCTGTAGTATAATGCGTACTTTGTTTAATTTTCTTTTGCGGAAGTTTAAAATGTCCTCACAACAAAAATTGTCGAATTTTTATTGCGGGAACAGCTTAGGATCAGAAAGGCTTGTTTTATGTATAACTTTCCAATCTTGAATGAAGTCAATTACACGTGTTAAACCTGGGTTCTCTTTACTATTGGAAATTTCAAATGGGGCTCAAATTAACAACATAAGGACTATGAAGAACAAAATTATATGATGAGAGGTAATCCACTAAATTTTTTCTTTCCTGATTTGTATATGAATTAAAATGTGAGGCATTAACATTGTCAGCTATTACTAGCTGATATTTAACAGAGCGCATATTTGCAGTCTGTTGGGAGAACTTATTGTAGTGTTTAAGTCTTCTGCTAGAAACGAATATACTGAAACAATTAAGACCTTAAGATTATATATTTCAAGAAGACTAGCTGTAATATATCTCTTTCATTTAGCAGAATGAGGGGATTCCAGTTTAAATTGAACATATTATACAATCCTTTAGAGTTTGGTTACATTTAGCATTAGGTTTTTCGAAAATTTTCCAAGATAATGGGAAGCCTGTGAATTATCCAATTTTTCTATAACACTCTGGTATAATAAGTAAACCAATAATAGTTTAGTAGCATAATGAAATCGTTGAGAAGCAGCTCGAGTTACATATAAATTAATCTGAATACACCGGGTGTCTCGCTCACTAGAAATACTTATTTTTCTTACTCCATACAGTGACAGTGAGCAAGCACATTCTGCATAACACTGCAATCAGACTGATTAAGTTTTACAAAAGGTGGCATATTTAAATTTTATATTACCATTCGCCATATAACGGTATGATTGTTAATTCTTTGAACTTCTGCTTGGTAAGTAGGACATACTCAGTCGTATGTTGGGTAAAAAATATTATGGTTTGTCTCATTTAAATTATTCGTTACGGTGTAGTTGATATATGACGGTTAGTTAATTTTGAATTTTGTACAAAATGTTTTCCTTAGCGATATTAAAGGTATTGCTTATAAATGCAATTTTGGTTAAAATATCCTAATTCTTGACAACGAAAACATCGAATTATGTCAAAATACTTAGTTATTCACAGCAGCGAACTCTAGTGAGTTTCGTGACATTTTGCAAGCGAAACCTATTTGAGTTCTGGGAACGATTCCATTCGAAGCTTTCAGAAAGTTGGGCAGCCCCTAAATAAGACTTTGTTGGAATTGATATTTCAGACAGTTGAATAACTGTCAGAATAATACGACTCTCGTGAGCTTTGAATTTTACTTTGAGGATGTGTATGTAACATGTATACAAACCATTTTCCTTTAGAAAGTCCTCTACGAAAGCATCCCTCCTCTTAGGCAGATAGTCTCCATGTGCTTTGCTGTAGTAAAATAATCTAATGTAGCCTTGCTTTATTTAATTTGCTGATATACGATATTCCTCAAATTTGAATGAAATTTGGCGTGCCTCTCTTTTTCACCTTAAGCTGTGTATAGTTTGCCTTTCTACAGGACTGTTCAATATTCGGACTCTTTCGATAAAGTGTTTCTTCTTGTTAATTTTAGTTGATAAAACCTCTACGATCCGTAGTTTGCAATAATATTTTATCATTGTTCTTGCCTTATTGCAGAGCCTGAAGAAGGAGGTATCATATAAAAAAATAACCTCTCTAAAATGTTTGATCTTTACGTTTTCCCGTAAAACTCAAAACAATATGCAAACTTTCCATTGATATGAAATCAACAGTTAAATTCTCACTCATCTTATAATTTTCCTGCCTTAGAAGTCTCAATTCTATGGGAGGAATGGAAAAACATAATTTTCGGCTTTAGTAGTCCAATACAATTTAAAGATATGTATACAAAACTTAAAAAAATAAACGTTTAAAAAACTAAAAGGTTAAAACAAAGCTTTTAAAATAAAAGTTTTGTTGCCTTCGAAGATAAAAAGTTAAAATTTAAGAAATATTTTAATCTATTGATTAATTTTCCCCTTCTGAATATCGAGCTGCCGATATTATACCCCAAGTCAGTCTTTCTTCAAATTACTGGAAGACAAAATTTTCAAAAACTTACATCTTTCGCATACTAGTCAATAATAGTAGACAGCTGCTATGTCATCTCTTTTGATGCTTTTGAAGCACTTTAAGTTTTTCGGTGTCCATGTTATTGTTTTAAAAGTTTTATATATATGAGCAATATTCCAAAATAATATAATAATAGGAACAATAATAAGCTATACTAATAATAATGTTAACAAGGCAAGGTAAAGGGCATTTAATACAGCTCTTTGAAAATTTTGAGTGGCTCCTTCAACTTCAACAGTGGCAGAAAAAAAATATGAAAACTTGGAAGGGAATTTTTGAATCCTTAAATGTCATGAGCTACAATTATTATCTGCACGCTACTCACTACGATGGAAAAATAAGGAGAGGTATTCTTTTCCTCATAACAGTAATTTAGCTTCGTATGAGTAACCTTAATAATACATTTCTTCAGATAAACTTTATGAAGAATGCACCGCCAAAAAAAAATTATAAAGTATTTTAAATGACTCGATTTTTTTGTCGTTGTTGTGGCAAGTAAACTGTTACCAAAATGAGTTTCATGACTAAGTGTTTTTAATATGGATGCAATATATTATTTATTTGTACACGTATTATAGTTTTAACAAAATTTTATTATTCAACTCCGAAAGAAACACGAGGCTTGAAAAGAAAATAATTAAAGTTCGCATTGCATTTAATGAAAGCAGTTTCAATGATTTTACTTACATTAACTTCCTTCAAGAGACAGATTCCCTAAATATAGCTCAGATCCTGAAATCTAATATCAAAGCAGTATAATAAGAAAGGGGCGATTCTGTCGATTTTAAGCTGTAAGCATTCACTGTGAAGTCTTCGTAAAATCCTTTCTCTCTGATCACATAAAAAGAGGTTGTACATCCATAAATCTCTTACTGTCTTGTCAGTGAGAAGCAGAGCTAGATAGAGAGAGAGGGAAAGTCCAGGTAAATTTCAGATAATTGCTACCTATGTGTCGTCTACGCGAGCGACGTATTTAAAATAATACGCGTCCAGCAGGTGGCTATTAATCAATGGGCGGTCACTGTCGCACTGTCAGACCTCTTTAATAGCTTGTGTTTAGTTAACCTTGGAGGAATTTTCCACAGCGACTTCGCAAATATGCTGTATTATAGAGCTTTGGCTAGCTAACTTACAAAACACAGGGAAGCTATTGTCATAAAGGGAGGGAATGCTTTTGTGGTAAACTATCTAAGAGAAACCGATTTGCATTTGTGTTCAAGATACGAAAAACGCGATAAAATCACGTGATGTGTTGCGCGTAAATAAATACGTTATACGCGTAAATAAAGAACATTTCGATTTTGTTTGCAGCTATCGAAATTATAACTGTATGAGTAAATAGCGGCATTTAGTAATCTCTTAAAAGTTTGTTATTTTTATTGTTATTCAGCTAAGAGTCCATGAGAAGTATTAAAAGTTAGCCTAGCGTGAACTGTTTTTCGGAAGGGGTGTTTTATTTTTGTCATCTGCGAGTAAGTAAAGGTGGCTGATATTTTTTGGTTTTTCAACTTTTAGGCAACTGAATTCAGTTTATTTTATCTTTACTATAAGATTTTCAATTTAAATTTTAATCGAATCTGTTTATCTTTATTAAATTCCTTGTTACGTTTGCTTTGATTACTTTAATTTCCTGAATACTTACCTGCGTTTTCCCATTAGGATCATATGAAACTTGAGATATTTTTATTTTATTCATTTATAATATAATATAAGTATTTTTTCGGATTAATTTAGCACTTTTCTTGGGTGATTTTGTAGTATGAAGAAAAGGCCATAATGATTTTCAAAAGAGTGAAATAAATTACTAAATTAAAGTTCTAAACTTAAAGCGTTATTATAGCATTTTCAATTGTTTTATATAAGAAATGATGAGGTGATGAAACAAAATGCGCAATTACTTTTTCGAACAAAACTTCAGCTGAAATTTGTGGTATTATGAAGAAGGCAGTACACAAAGACTTCGTGTCCGATATTTGTCTCTAAATAATGGCCCAGTTTATCTTGAAAGGACACTGATTTCTAACAATTGAAATTCTAAAAATTTCTTGAAAGGGCATTTTTTTTTTATTTTTTAGTAATTTATATGAATAAAAAATAAATAATACTGTAAAGACATTAGATTATTTCGAAGCAGGAGGGATGAAATATGAGCAACGCCTTCGCCGGGAATCGAACCACGGACCTCTCGGGTATGCGTCGAGCGTGCTACACCACGAAGGCATGCGAAGAAGGCGGTAGAAATATCTTATATACTCCCCTTTTTAAAGGCCGACTTGGGTTTTGGAGACCCAATCGCCAAATCCCGGTGGTGGAGAATTACCATCCACCATCTTTTTAGTTCGGGTACCAGTTGTAGAGACATTGTCAGGACTGAGTGTTCTGTGCATGTTCTTGGCAAACATCTTAAAGTAACTTCTTAAAGTCCTTTAGTCCTGATCTGGAACAGGGAGCTGAATGCAGCTATGTTCTGGTTGTAGATACTATGGTGTACGTGGTAGAATAACTGCACTTGGAAGGAATTTAAAATCCTCTTTTATTCAATCAATATTATTTACAACCACTTCCTAACTTGGGAGGGATACAGAAAGTAAAGACCACACTTGGGTCTAAATGAACAATCAGATAAATTTAAACTAAAAGCTAAATAGGAATTTAATTGATCTTTGCTCACAGAGCTCTTCGTGGAGTTGGCCTCTAACTAAATGGTGCGTAGCAAGAATTTCTAATATTAGCGCACTTGAATTTATTTCAATAAGCAATCACGTAGCAAGCACTATGGCTTATAATTTAGCTGCTAGCTGGTCAGGCGAACGTCGAACAGAATGACCGTGATCTGAGACTAAAAGCTCTCTCACACTGAGAGGTTTCTACCACTGGTTTAAATAGTAGTTGGCTCTACTTCAAATTAGCATAAGCTGAAAACGCGCGCTTCTTCTGACGGGAAGTTGAAACATGAGAAAAGATAGAAAGATTTAAATTAAAATAAAACTTTGTTAGTTTAACTAAAACCTTACATACTTCCCGCCAGAATTGCGGTAGTTAAACTCCTGTGGTCCAAATGGACCATGTTGAAACTCGCAATTCTAAACAAATAAAATTTAACTCTTCTAAACTTAGGCCAACTCTTACAAGGCAATATCTGTTTGTGAAAAATATTTACAGACGAAACTTGCTTTCTACATCATTCTTCAAAAAAAATGTTTTTTTTCATCCAAGTCTTACTCCTTCCAGCAAAATCTGGAAGGAAGGGAATTTTAGTACAACATAATAACAGTAATTTCTAGGTAACATTCTTTATTCTTACCCGTGTAAATTCGCACACACACGTTATCGTTCAAGCACAATTAAATTCTTCCCCCAATGCTCTCTCACCGGTGTTGGATGAAAATTCATAACAATGAAGGCAACTTCATCTCAAACAGATACTCAAAAGACGCCCTATAACCAGCTAAACCTGAGGTTCTCACTAGCTTTATGTCTAACACTTTAAGAGTATTTGGTGGAGAGCCTATTTAACACTTGCATTCTAAAATTACTCAAACTTTTAACTTTTCATGCATACAATTCGCAGTTTGCACATATAATGCTTCATTCACATTGATATTGCATTTAACGTGCATTGCTAGCATAATTTACATTTTATGAAACTTTAACAATTTCATAGCACTCATGAAATACAAATGAAGGTTAAATTTCTAAGTTTACAGCAAGTGCTTCCTATTCTTTTCTCAAGGTACTTTCCTGAAATATCACATTACACTGAAATAATAGTCCATAGACTAAATCGTGTTCTTCCATTTTCCGAATCTTCATTCTAGAAGTTTTACAAGTCTTTCGACAAAGCATAATACAAAATCATTTAGTTAACATTTTTTTTTTCAGCATTTCATTGCTTTTACAAAATTAATCTATTTACAATGCTTCAGAATCTACTTTACAAACATTAAGTAATTTTAAGTCTTTGCAGAATTACAATTTTTAAGCAAAAACATTTTTCTTTCAAGATAAGTGCTTATCGCCCACTTGGCGTAAAACTCAACCTCGCTTGAGGTAAAATCGCCCCTGCAACTTGAAGTACACTCGAAAATTAACTAAACTTTGGAATAAGAAATACTACTTATGTTGTTGTGGTCAGCCATCCTTTTCTTGGCCCAATCCTTGAAAGTTGGGTAAGTTGAAGCTTGGGCCAGTTTCCTTGACTTTGGTTGTTGACCATTTTCCGCTTGATGCTCCTTCCTCTTCCTTTTGGAAATCCCTTTTTCCATTCTGGAGTACTTGCGCTGGGGAGGAAGTTGTTCTGCTGGGGAGGAAGTTGTTCTGCTGGGCGTTTGCTGGACTGGGCCCTTCGCTCCTGGGCCCTCTTTCGTCGCTGCTCCTGGTTCTTGCTGCATTCGGGACGTTGATCCTCAGGCTGCAACCGAGGCTGCTTGCTTCTCAGGCACCTCTCCGATGTTTCCGCCCTTCTCTTGGCTACTTTGGGCTTTCCTTGCCCATTCTGCTTTCGTCTCTTGGTCTGCTCGTAGGTCCGTTCGTAGGTCTGCTCACCTGCATCGTCAGTCTTCCTTTTAAATCCACATTTTTGGTTCTTATTTATTCTAATTTGTTGAGGGGGAGCTTCCTTTTTCTGACTTTTCGATGCCATTTTTGCTGGTTCCTGCTGTTTTCGCTGAGGTAAATCTTCTATGTGAATAGATTGCCTCGGATCCTTTAAAAAATCTTTAAATATGTCCATTTTATTTCGATTATAAAATGCTTTAATTTGGTCAACATTCGCAGTAATTCTTTGCCCATCATTTTTTTTAATATAACAACTGCCTGTGTAACTTTCTCAATGATGAAAGGGCCTTCAAAACGCGGAAAAAAATTTCCCACTTTTTCTTCTGGGGCATTTGACAAGTTATGCTTGATTTTTAGTAATTCATCTCCCACATTGTACTTGACCCCTCTTCGCTTTTGGTCATAATATAATTTTTGTTTCCTCTGGGCCACTTCTATATTTCCCGTCGCTTCCCGTATCACCTTTTTTATATCACTTATTTAAAATTCTTCTGCCCTTTCCTGGACAAAGAAAAGTTTATCTAA
Source organism: Stegodyphus mimosarum (assembly GCA_000611955.2). Lineage (NCBI taxonomy): Eukaryota > Metazoa > Arthropoda > Arachnida > Araneae > Eresidae > Stegodyphus > Stegodyphus mimosarum. The sequence continues at coordinate 104,251 of KK118103.1, read as the reverse complement.
GGGTGTCAAAATTTTTCCTCCAAGAAACTGTTCAGCGGGTGTTTTTTGTGTAGTATCGTGTTTGGAGGTCCTAAGGGCAAATGCAAATTCATTTATATGGCTATCCCAGGCAGAGTGGTACTTTTTCACGTAACTTCGAATTATTTTCACTACATTTCTATTAACCCGTTCCGCTATGTTTGACTGCGGACGATACGGGACCATCTTTGATGACGTAT
>KK118103.1:37147-100315 GCA_000611955.2 Stegodyphus mimosarum | reverse complement strand
TGAAAATAGCCACTCGTAAGATCTAATGTAGTCATGTATTTTGTAGACGAAATATTTCGAATTATCTCTTCGATTATCGGCAACGGATATACGGGATATTTTGTGACGGAATTTAACTTGCGATAATCTATAGCAAAACGCCACCGCTTCGGGTGCGTAATCGGATAATCATTATTTTTCCTACACAGGACTACGGGGCTAGCATAACTGCTAGAAATTGGCGTGAGCTGCAAGTCCAGCTGCGGGGGCTTATCATTCTTGATTTCTATTGGTTTCATATTTAACGTTAACTCTCCTCCTTTGAAATCAATTTTTGCTTCTGCCAAACTAAAAAATTACACACCCAGAATAATACATGTTTGCAGGTTTCGCACAATATAAAATAAAATTTTTACTGCTCGTCGTTGATACGCACGAACAACGGTACTTTGCCTAAACAGCTACACTTCTCTCCTTGGGCCGCTATGACATCCGTGTCTCTTGCACTAAAAATTCTGTAACGGCGAAAGTGCTTCTTGAAAAATCTTTCTGATATAAAGCTGCTTTGGGCTCCTGTATCATATAAAGCTGCTTTGGGCTCCTGTATCTAAGAGAGTCGTCGCCGGTATGTTGTTAATTAAAACTTCAATCTTCGGTAAACTCAAATTCTTCACGACCACGGTGTTTAAATTAATTGTGGAAGGGTTTTGCGGTGCTTCGGACTTCTACACCTTCCTCGAAGAACTCCATCTTAGTTTAAATTCTGCCTATTCTGGTTGCCCTCGGAATCTTTGCTTGTTCTTCTATTGAATTCCCTTCGTTCGCCGCTCGATTTAGGAGACACATCTTTCTTCGGCCATTGCTTCGCCTTATTCCCGTAACTTTGATTTTGCTTTTGCTGCGGTCTTGGCGAACTCCACTGACTTCTTCGCTCAAATTGGCGTCGTCGCTCGTTGTCGGCTGTTCTTCGGCTTTCAAATTGTACTGCGAGCTCAAATAATCTGTCTAATGTCGTTGGATTTCTTAGCTCGATGAAATCAACTTGGGGCAGTAGCCTAGGAAGTATAATTTGAATAACTTCAGGATCCGGGCGACTTCCATACAAAAGCTTGAAAACTTGAATTTTTCTCAAAATATAATTAGACAAATCTTCTATTTTTTCTTGGTATCGACTAAAAAGTTCCGCTTCCAGTCTGGCTCGATCTCGTGCTACAGGAAATGCTTTCACCAAGGAATTTTTGAAATTTTCATACGTATATATTGGGCTTCCTGGTTCCCCCAAGAGATTCTTTCCAATGCACTTGAACCAACTTAGCGCTTGTCCTTCAAAGCGTTGGTAGCAAGAGCGACTTTCTGAAATTCGTGAACTAGATATAGCATGAAGTGGGAGTCTAGCTTTTCCAGGAAATTAATTACGGCTGTCTTGCCGTCAAAACTTGCCACTGGCTTCATGGCTGCTCCCATGGTTTGTACGATGTAGCCAAATCCTTCTAGGCTAGGAGGTGCTATCTCAGGATTCTGGACAGGTACAGCAGGTATCTCAGGTTCGTCTTCTCGTCTTTCACGCCATCCTCTTATTTTTCTTCGGAGGCGCCAGTGTCAGGACTGACTGTTCTGTGCATGTTCTTGTTAAACATCTTAAAGTCCTTAAGTCCTGATCTGGAACAGGGAGCTGAATGCAGCTATGTTCTTGTTGTAGATACTATGGTGTACGTAGTAGAATAACTGCACTTGGAAGGGATTTAAAATCCTCTTTTATTCAATCAATATTATTTACAACCACTTCCCAACTTGGGAGGGATACAGAAAGTAAAGACCACACTTGGGTCTAAATGAACAATCAGATAAATTTAAACTAAAAGCTAAATAGGAATTTAATTGATCTTTGCTCACAGAGCTCTTCGTGGAGTTGGCCTCTAACTAAATGGTGCGTAGCAAGAATTTCTAATATTAGCGCACTTGAATTTATTTCAATAAGCAATCACGTAGCAAGCACTATGGCTTATAATTTAGCTGCTAGCTGGTCAGGCGAACGTCGAACAGAATGACCGTGATCTGAGACTAAAAGCTCTCTCACACTGAGAGGTTTCTACCACTGGTTTAAATAGTAGTTGGCTCTACTTCAAATTAGCATAAGCTGAAAACGCGTGCTTCTTCTGACGGGAAGTTGAAACATGAGAAGAGATAGAAAGATTTAAATTAAAATAAAACTTTGTTAGTTTAACTAAAACCTTACAACATTATGTTTATTTTGAAGCAGGAGACATGAAAAATGAGCACGCCTTCGCCGGGAATCGAATCAAGGACCTCTCGGTTACGCGTCGAGTGTGCTGAGCACTACACCACGAAGGCATGCGAAGAAAGCTATACCTTATAATACAAATTATCATTTTTTATAACAGAGTCAAAATTTCATGCCATAAAGCTCCATGTGAAAATACGGCTGTATATTACCTTGTTCATCCAATTTGCTACATGTGCTATCAAAATTTGTGTTTTTTAAGCTCTTTTCTAGGTAGATCTCCTAAGAAACCTTCTATATAAAGGAGTGATACAAATAATTAACAAAATGCATTAAATATGCCGCTATTCTACTAAAATACATAACGGTAGTTAGTTAGTTCTACAACTAGTTTTCCTATTAACATCTGATATATAAGAATATATTTTCGACCGTGATATCATGGGTTTCATACCAACATCACGTATTTGAATTGTTTTGCTATTTTCACCTAAATACGTTTTTTATATTATTTTTCGAAGTCTTATATTACGTCTTAGAGACAGAGATGCGTGTTTTGCGAGAAAAACATAATTTTTGTACTTTTTTCTGCTCAAATTTCAGGTTCAAGTCTATAATACTATGAACTCTAGAAATATATATGTACATATGTATATAAATTCTTCACACGAGAAGTACCTTTTCCTATACTAGCGTGATTTTGATGGAAGAGAGCTGTAAGAAGATAATGCTTAAATAAAGAAGGGATGAAGAGAATGATAAAACATATCAAATATTTTTGTCTTAAAATAAAACAACAGGCATCATCAAAAATGCGATATTTTGAATAAATCGTTAACTTGACAAAAATGAGCTAATGTCTTGCATAAGTACGAAATATTTGTTCACTTTGTTTTCATTAAATTGTAAAAAATGATAAAAACGCAAGTTATTTTTTAAATTATTGATATCATTTGTTTCTTCTGTAATATTTTCCTTACATGGAATCTTCTAGATGAGGAATAGGCCATCAGCGGCCGAGCAGTTAGATTGCTAAGCACTGGTAGTTCGACCAGAAGGAAATCCCAGTGGCAAGGATGGTTGCATGAAGAACGATTATAGTTTTTCTCATGCAGTGTGAGATGTAAATACGAGATAGTTTCTCAGAAAAAGATCTACGCCTAAGTATCCCTCCCTCAATCTGTAAACCCTCGTACGTCTTGCAATAATCCAAATAATATAACTCAACCCTTGGTAAGATATGAATTAAAATCATGCCTTTTTGGGGTTCATATGTCTATATGTTAGATTAAAAAATGCATTTTTCAAGTTTCCATTTGTAAGAATGAAATGTCTTAAAATCTATTGAATAATTTTGATAATGATTTAATCATTAAAACAAAAACAATTTTTAGTTTTCTGATCGATGAGGAAATTATTTATGTTACTTTTGATCGTTTTTTGAGAGCACGTTAAAAACTATCCATATTATAATACTCCTGTTTTATCCTTATAAATTTATGCTAAGAGTCTTCAAAAGTTAAAGGTAGTGATGAAATCACGATTTCTATTACACTTTAACGAAACACAAAGTGTGCAACAGCTTCAGTTAGCGGGTACAACATAAAGATGGCTTTTAACAATTATTCTGGAGATCGCAAGTTAGAGCAAATCAACCACTTCCTAATAAACTTGTTTCAGATTTCATTCTGGGCTTTTATATTTTGCAATGTAATGACTTAAGATTAATCGTTAGTGATAAATCTGATCACACCCACCCACTTAGATAAAATCCAAATTAACTCTGGGTAGGGCATAGTGGTCTTAATAAAGCATAGTATCAAGTAGATGACAAAGTTGCATCCAGTAATAACCTCTTCTCCTAGAGTTCAGGCTTACCACTCAGCTGCCAGTTCTAATATTAAAAGCATTTTCTTAAGACACAAAAGCTATTAAGTTTATACCAACCAAAAATAAGATATAGGAGTCCTTACGAACGTACCACCTTTTACGCATCATAATTCGAAATCTGAGTATCGGAGCATAATTCTAAAATTAAAGCTATAAATAAACAAAATGCTAAGCAAAACGAATGCTTTTTACAAGACATCCCTAGCAATTAAAACTCTTCCTGGATTATTTATTACACGGCAATATGAATATTCAGGAACCATTTTGACACATATTTCAAACACAAATTCTTTTTAATTATATAATTTATGAGTGTTATTGAGCACTTTTTTAATATCTTCGAGACTGTCGGAAGTGTAAGAATTTTTATTAATGATTCCACGTAGCACGTGACAAAATTATCATCGATCTATTTCCGCGACATTTTTCTCCCTTTCACAGTATCGCTTGAAAGAGATACAAATAAAAAAAAATTCTTCAAATTCATTGGTAGCTGGATATGATCACGTGATAAGTACTGTAGCAATACCATCTAAATTAGTTGCGTCATATTTGTAGTCCTCGGACTATTCATCTAGTGAATAGCCCGAGGACCACAAATATGACAAAGCGAATCTCTCATAATAATTACGAAGGGAATCTCTATAATACTTACAAACGGAATCTCTTCATTAGTTACAGATTTCTACTAAATATTTCACTATGCCTCCTCATATGTGAAATTACGCTCAGGACATGAATAAATTTTGCTTTATTTCTTGGATGAGAAATTACTAACGCTTGTCTTCATTTTTAAGTACTTTGTTTCAAGGACAAAGAAAAGTAGGCTATATATTATGTACTAATCATTTTAAACTATTAATAATTTTATAATTATCGCATTTTCCGGTGCATGCTATCATGGTGCGAATGGTCACTAGGTAACTGAATGTCCAGATAGCAATTGAAAGCAGCAGATACAGTTGATTTTCAAGTTTTCTGATTTCAAAAATCTAACGGTCTCTTCACTTGCTCCCGTAACGGACAATAATTCGTCTCCATTTGGATTTGGTCGACCAGTTCTCGTGCATATCCCAATTATATTTTAATTTAAGGAAAATATTAAAATTCTTCAATTTCTCTATACGTGCTCTCAAGGCGTAAGTAGCTAGCACATCCTAATAGTTACTGGAATTTTTTTGCTCGAATTCCTGTCGATGGCACGGTTAATTTTTCATATTTCTTCCTTCAAAAATCCTAATGATTTCTACATTCTTTACTGAAATCAAACTGCACCTTTCATGCTTTTACTCAGTTTCCTTTTAGATTTGCAAAATTATCTATTCGTAAAATTCAATAAACTAAAATTTATCAATGTTTATATACACGTAAGTAAAAACATAAAGTAAGAAATTTAGAACTAATTTTTCTCAAAGACCAAAAATCGAAATTCATAATTAATAAATTTCAAATAATTCTGTAAATGCAATAAAGAATTTTAAAAATGTTAAAACCAAAACTTTTGAAACAAGCAATACTGTAATTCAAAAAATTAAAGAAAATTAAATAAAAACGAATATAATAGAAGAGGAATTCAATCAACTTTGTCAGGGGACGAAACCACTTTGTCAGGGGACGAAACGCTGAAATGAATTGGAATCTCTCTTCCACAAAAAAACCTTACTTTGCTGTACCCAGAATTGGCCGATGAATAATTTCAATGTATTTTAATTATAATACCTCACCCTAAAATTTTGCCCCTTCCCAAAGCAAGTAAAAAAACAAAGCAAATTCTAATTAGAATCTTGTACTTTAAATAAAGATAATTCTAGTTAAAGAATGAAAACGTAAGTGACATAATAAAATACTTCATTGAAAAATTCACAGCAAATTTTACCTTTAAACAAGTAGCATATAATCCAAAGAATTTAAAACATAAGTGAAATTATAAAACTTATAAACCTTTTAAAAATATAAAACTTATAAGAATTATAAACCAGTGAAAAGACTTAATTAAAACTCACAAGCAATTAAAAACTTCGAGTACTTCTCATTAGAACACAATCGAAACTAGGAATATCGTTACATTAGCGACGTATAGGTTTGTCATTTTGGCTTCATTGGTGAAACTAAAACACCTTGGCAAGAAATTAATCGCTCAAAAGGCTAAAAATTGGAACAAAAGATGGAATTTTGAAACCAAACTAAGTTTACCTTCACATCTATTTAAAGAATGGAAGAATGAGATTATTACTCAAAGCGAAAAGAAAATTGAAAAAGTCAAGGATTTAAAGGAATTAAAAACTGAAAAAAAAATTACTTCTGAAGTTTTCACAATTGAAAAAGCAATTTACCATCACCAAAATTGACAAAGCAAGCAATAATTTCAGTATTTTATGAAACAAATTCTACAGTAATATAATTGAAAATGAACTGAAAAATTCTTCTACCTATAGTATCTGCAAAAATAAAGAGAGAACTATTATTAACAAAATTTCTGCTTTTCACAAAAAATGGGGAATTTCTCTCTACACTAAAAATAACAGATTTCCGAATCTTTATGCCTTACCAAAATTTCATAAAATAGATAGAATTACATAGATTTATAGCCAATAGTACCAGAAATTTCAAGAATAATTTTTATATATTTTTACCAATCTACTTAAAACTATTTGTAATATAGTTTTTGAACAAGTTAAAGCCAACAAAAACTTCTGCTGCATTATTTACGACAACTTGAAAATCATTGAAGAAGTTAGAAATCTTAAAATTTACAATATTAACTGCTATGACTTTGAAAACCTCTACATGTCTCTGCCACTCAAAGAAATCTACAAAAGTGTTTTAAAAAATGATAGAATTTTTTTCCCAAAATATTTCATAATCTAGATTTACAAAAATGGAAAGAATTTCTACATTTTTCGCTCTACAACAACTATATTAAACTTCAAACTTTCTTTACTTGCAAACACAAGGAATTTCAATGGGAAGTTCGTATTCCACTTATATTTGTAACTTATTTCTATTTTCTGAAGAATTCAAGTTCCTAAAGTGTATTTCTGATAACGATTTCAGAAACCTTGAACACACTTACAGATATATTAATGACATCATTACTTTCAACAACTGCAATCTCATCGAAAACAGCAACAGCTACCCAAACTGTCAAAAACTTAATAAGACCAATAAAAGCCAAACAGAAATAGTTTATCTAAGTATTCATAATCTAACAGAAATTAAACTTTTTGATAAAAGAAAAGATTTTAATTTTTCTACTAATAAGCTTATAAATTGGAACTCCAACATATCTAAAAATGTTATTTCAAATAATAAACCAGAAGACTCAAAAACGTTTGTACTGAAATAGAAACACAAAAGAAATTCTAATGCTCATTAAAGTTTTAAAATTCCGTTAAAATTCATTAATAGTCTATTAAAGAAATCTGGAGTGGTCTACACCCTATCTAAGACTTTTTAAAAGTATAAATTTTTATCTGAAAGCTCCAAAAAAGATAAAGAAGGATGTTTTAAAAGGTTTATAGGATTTTATTTTTTATTTATTATTTTTTTAATTATTTTTATTTTTCTCTTAATTACTATTCTGTTATTAATCAAGGGCCTTATATATTCAAAGTCGTCATGATAAGCCCATAACGTGAAGATTTTTTACTTTCCTAACAATAGCTCCTTTTTCAAACTTTTTCAATAAATAACAGAATTAAAAAATCTAAAATTCAACTTTATGGATTTGTCCATTTATATCTACAAAACAATTATTAAAAACTTTTTGACCACTTTTTCGGCACCTTCTTGAGTCTACAATTTTTTAAAAATAATTTATTTTAAAATTTAATTAAAGTTTTACACCGAATGATATTCTTTATTGCCATTTTTGTATTAAAAGGGTCAGAATTTACTTAAATTTCATTTTAATTTGTAAAGAATAATTTTTCTTTGTCAAAATTAAAACTTTATAGAACTATTTAAAAGTTTTTCTTTTGGTTTCAAAATTTCATCTTTTGTTCCAATTCTTAGCCTTTTGAGCAATTACTTTCTAGCCAAGTGTTTTAGTTTCGCCAATGAAATCAAAATGACTTCATTGGCGAAACGTCACTACTGTAACAATATTCCTAGTTTCGATTGTGTTCTAATGAAAAGTGCTCGAAGTTTTTAATTGCTTCTTGTGAGTTTTAATTAAGTCTTTTCACTAAAGTTTTATAATTTCGCTTACGTTTTAAATTCTTTGGGTTATATGCTATTTGTTTAAAGGTAAAATTTGATTTGAATTTTTCACTGAAATATTTTATTATTTCACTTACTTATTACTCTCACTCGAAGAATTTTATTTTTTCATTCTTTAACTAGAATTATCTTTATTTAAAGTACAAAATTCTTGTTTTTTTCCTTGCTTTGGGGAGGGGCCAAAATTTTAGGGTGAACTACTATAATTAAAATACAATTGAAATGGTTCATCGGATAATTCTGGATACAGAAAAGCAAGCAAAATTATACGAAACGAAATGTACTGATAAAAACTATTGACGCCATAGTACTTTTCATTCGCTACTTTTGCGAATATTATACGAATTCTAAAAACCTTTGCAAAAAATCTATGATTCAAAGTATCTGTTGATTTTTTTTTTTTGAAAAGTTTTCATTTTACAGACTTTTTTCTAGAACAAAAAAAAGGTAGAATATGCATAAAAAGAATAATTTTTAATGTAGTTTTAATGTTATATATTCATTATTTTTACATTTTAATAACAAAAATAATAATTCTACGAAACTGACCAGGCATGCGAAGAAGGCAGGAGAAATACCTTATATACTCCCCCTTTTAAAGGGGATCTGGGGATTAGGGAAACCAACTGCAAAATTTCGATGGTGGAGAATCATCATCCACCACCTTTTTTAGTTCGGGCGCCACTGTAGAGTCATTAGGTTATTTGGAAGCAAGAGATGGGGAAAATATGCAACGTCTTCGCTAGGACTCGAACCACGGACCTCTGGAATACGGGCCCGGTGTGTTGACCTCTACACCACGAAGGCTTGCGAAGAAGGCAGGAGAAATACCTTGTAAAGTAAATGCTAAACGAGATCTGATCCTGTTTTGATTTCTTGTGTACATGAATTGAATGATTTATTAGCTAATTTATTCGAACATTATTCTTCACGCTGCGAAATTGTTCGCATTCTAGCTTACTGTCAAAGATTTATTACTAATGGTAAGAAGCATCTTGTTATTCAGAACATTTCGCATAGCTGTATTAACTCCAGTTGCCTTATGCCGCTAACATTTCTAGAGATTCGAGAAGCAGAAAAGATCATTATTCGTTGGATTCAGAATCTTTATTTCTAAGGTGATTTGGAATACATTAAAGAAAAGAAACCTTTACCCAAGAAAAGCCAACTACGTTCTCTTTATTCAATGATAGACAAAGATGGTCTACGGGTGGGAGGACGTTTTCAAAATTGAACTTTAACATTTAACGTCAAACATCCTGTAATACTTCCTTCTCAGCATAAATTTAGTAAATTACTAGTGAAAAGAACTTCATATTACTTACCTTCCTACTGGTCCTTTATTATCTCACTTCATCAGCCAATCTTACTGGATAATTGGAGGGAAAAGACTAATACGCAGTTGTGTTAACCACTGCTCAATATGTCATCGATTTAAAGCTATTCTGATAGTGACTCTATTAATGTTTTAACCCTATCTCATTTTATTACAAGTGATACTTTGACTTCCATTCCAATCACACATTCCCCTGCTCGCACAGGGAGCTCTAGGTGGGAACGTATTCAGAACTTTCGACGTAGATTTTGGAATCGTTGAAAAAAACGGATATTTGACTTCTCTTCAGCAGCGATCTAAGTGGCAGCGCACCAAACCCAACCTGAAGATCACCACTGTGGTTCTTGTCATCGAAGATGGATCTCCACCTTTAGCTTGGTATATAGAGTGTGTCTTCGATATCCATCTTGGCAAGGACGGATTAGTTCGTATAACAGTTAAAACTAAACCAGATGTCTTCAAAAAACCAACAAATAAACTTTCACCATTGCCTTTGTACCAAGATTGAGGCTGATAGGGAGGGAGTATGTTTACTTCCATGCCTCTCGAATTAATTTACACTTTTTCGTTGCCTTGCGTTGGTAACACGCTTTTGGATTTTGTCGTCAATAGAATTCTGTCGCTAGAATGTAGCTCCCTACAACTGTTCTAATAATTATTTTAAAACTTAACTATGTTATTGGATCATAACTAGATGTTTCACGTATGGATATTTTATTATTAAATGTTTACGATTTGGGGTGTATAAACTGACAGTAGTTGAATTTATTAAAGTTATTTCAAAGCGAAACTACTCTTTCGATTTCTGAGCCATTTGAATATAGGAACGTAAACACTAACTGAACATCTGGACGACTTGAACTAATTGAAGACTCTCAGTTCGTCTTCAGAAAAGAAGCAGCATCACGCACCAAATTTTAAATCTAGTCGAGTTCATAGCCGATGCATTCACTGAAAAGTCTGGAGTTGCAGCATGCTTTCTCGATTTCGAGAAAGCATTCGACCGCGCTTCGCACGAAGGATTAATTCACAACCTCGCTGTTTGGAACCTTCCTGGTTCCAAACAGCTTCATTAAGTTAATTATTTCTTCCCTGAAAAGATGAACCTTTCAAGTCAGATGTAGAGATTCTCTTTCTGACAAATGTCTATTTACAGTGGTAACCCGTTAAATTCTAAAATACTTAAATATGCAGACGATACAGTCAAACTCTCAAAATTTATGCAGTCTCAACTGGCCATTGACAAAATTCAACTTAACGCAAATACGGTTGCTAAATGGTGTTACTCTGCTGGATAAAACTCAACACCTCCAAATGCTCAGTCGTTCTTTATAGAAGATACAAAAGATATGTCAGAGTCAATACTGAAATCAAAATTGAAAACAAAATTCTACCAGTTTTAAATTCTTACAAGTGTCTCGAAGTTATGGATTAACACCTGACTTTCAAAGAACATGTTACTGCTACAGTAAATAAGACAAATGCGGCATTTATGACTACTTGCTGTATTACCGGAAGAAATGTAAATTAAGCATCCGCCTGAAAAGAACTCTTTATTAGTCCAAAGGGGCTTTGTCCTGAAGGACTATTGTTTTCGTTTTGCGATTTTGAGGCAGCAATTTAAAAAGTGAATCGTTGATTCACTATAAATGTCCGATTCACTTTTCAAATTGCTGCCTTATTTATTTTTTATAAAGTATTGTATTATATTTAAAGAATGACCGATTCACTTTTCAAATTAAATGTGTTATTGCCCTGTATTATATTTAAAGAAATCAAATAATGAAGAATCTGCATAAATGGATATATATTTCTCCAAATGTGATAAAACAACGGTACCTAAAGCCATCCAATTTTTGAATAACGTACGTTTCCAGCCGAATATGCGCATCTGGAAGCCCAAATTTTGAATTTTGAATTTGCTTTATTATCTGTTTCATATTTTGCAAAACTTTAACGAATTTTTGATGAACAAACTCAACGATTTAAAAGCGAGCAACGCTCTACGGAAAAAAAATTATCTCCAGCGCGCGGAACTGTGTATCGGAAATTCTAAAGATATCCAGTTTAAAATTAATTTGCGATACTGCTGTTGAACTGAATTTTATTGTTAAGTGCAAAGAATACGATATTTAATAAATAAGGTAACACACAAAACGTTAAAAAAACGTCACTTTGGACGTAATTTAAAATCTGAAACCTTTCAGATTTTAATAAATTTATTGTTTAACTTTAATTTGCTCTATCATAATCTACGCAGTGCTTGGCTCTACTCCGTGCTATCATGCTTGGGCAACCGCTTTGAAAGCAGAAAGATTAAAAATCAACTTCTTGCAAAGCAAAATACTTAAAGCAATCGTAAACGCTATGTGGTATGTTCGAAATTCCCACATCCAAAAAGAATTAAAGATAAAATGCATCCAAGACAAAATCCTAATCACAACACACAATTTCTTTCAAAAAATGCAAAATGCTTCTTATCGAGCCATTCAAGAAATTGTAAACTATGATTCAACAGTTAAAAACACTCACCACACACGCTAAAAAAATAAAACTAAACTCAGCGGTGCAACAGCCCTTAGAGAGCCAAGTTCTGCATTGCCTTGATATCTGCTTTCTAGACCGTAGACCCCGGGGTGCGTAAGCATATGCCCCGGATAAGTGGTCAGCTTGTCGTAGGACCCCCGGTGTTTGGCTTCCAAGCGAACTTGATCCTCATTTTATAGACCCACTCTCTAGAAATAAAAGGCTGAATCAGCCTTACCCAGCCCAGGGATCGAACCCCGGACCTGTGGTGCTGCTGCGAGACGCGCTAAACACCACGCCACCAGTCCTGGTGATAATAAAACTGTACATATGTAAATAGAAATTTTCATTCTTCTACTTTTATTTCTCCTGACAAAACAGGAAGTGGACTTTGAGTTACCTGTTAAGGCAGGTTAAAGACTTTACTTATTAATTATTATTTATTTCATTTATTTAACTATCATTATTATTCATTTTTTAGTGTATTTGTAAAAAATTTTACTACCAAAATTTGAGAGTGAACTTTTGCCGTTAGCCAAATCACACAACGTGACTTAAAATTCATTGATTACATTCATTTCTAATTCGTCGGCCTACAGCATGTGACTTCAATTCTAAAAATGAATTTTTAAGATTACCTCTAAATTTACGCAAATTATGTATGTGAAAACTTTCCATTAGCTGGTTCACGTCACGTGATCAAGAAATCGCAAATTTCAACATTCTGCATATCTAAAAGACTGTATAAATAGGGTAAATACGAATTAAAGACTGAACTTCAAGACTTTAAGACCTCAGTGCTTAATTTACTTGCTGATGAGAATTTTGTGAATTTGCGAACTTAGCCCTGAACTCTTGACTTTGCCAAAATAACAGCGTCGCCTCCGGGTGTAAGGTACGATTGCACCATAATTCACAAATTTACCGTGATTGGGCTTAGAGCAATAAACTAAATAAAAACTCACAGCAGTTGAAGCTAGCAGCAAAGTGATGATCCGTGATCTGATTCGACGTCTTTGATACTTGGACGTGGTTTGATATGATCGCTTCCTATCGCAATCCTATATTACATTCAAAAATGTAAATCTTCTGAAAATAGGCACGATTGGAGTGCCAAGTTTCCTGATCAGTACTCTCTAAATTGTAAATATTCTGGAAATAGGCAGGATTGAAGTGCCAGGTAAATTGTGGCCACAGAATGGCAGTTGAAATAAAAATGGAGTTTAACCTGCCTCGACTGCCAAGTATATATATGTGTGTGTGTGTGTGTATTATTTTAATGCGTAGATGAAGGAGTTCTGTACTTTAATAATGCGTAATTATGACAGATGGATGCATAAACCAATTTCAAGACTTGGCTTTTTCGAAATATAATTTTATTCCATGGTATTTCACATCAGATGATTTTGGTAGACAACGCATTTATCCAATCATAGTTAAATACGATGATTTTTATGTACACAGTGAATGTGGCTTAAAAAGATACGACGTCATTTTAGGCTAAAGTATAGTAGCGTGGAGATGTTTGCAGGAGAGTCTTGCCAGGAAGAAAGTGTAAGCGAAAGTGTCGCAGCATTTCAAAAGAAGAAGGGAGGGAGTCAAAAAGTTTCAGTTCAAATTTAAAAAAATTTGGTTTACAGTTATTTTGATTGGACAAGAGGTATCTGCATTAACCGTTACCTAGGATCGCATATTAATTTGAATGACGCAGTTTGGCCTTATAGCGCTATTTTTAAGATAGAGAGAAGAAGTCTCCAAATTAAATAAAAAATAAAACAGGTTATAGCCAATTAAAATTAGGAGTATGCTTTCATATTTTTTATCTTACACATCCCCCCCTTCAAAGAGAAAAAGACGGAGCGATAGAGAAGCCTTTTTGAGAGAAAAATCATTAGAGCAGCAAAATATGAGAGACATAATTTTGAAAGTACGAAACATAAAATTAACTTTTGAACAATTAAAAAATTATAAGTAGTAAAATTTTGAAATCAACAATAATTTTAAGCACTATGTTCTTTTAAAACAATTGCATATTTTTAAAGTCCTATTAAGATTTGAGTCCAGTCTGTAAAAGGTTCTTGTTTCATATCACAATTTTGATACTTACAGGGAAGGATTTCCAAAAATTTTTACCTACAGTATCACAATTATAAGAATTTTATATACCCATTAATTATTACGAATAATCATAAATCTTAAAATTTTACACCATACTAATTTTCCCATTTATAAGTAATATTTTATCATTTGTAATAGCATTATTGAAATTATGGTTTTTACTTTTATTATTACATCTTTCAACTTTCTTATTTTGCACAAACTGGAAGATTTCACAGCTTTCTCATAGTACACACATTCCCAGCTATTTGGGCATATCCATTTTAACGAACTTATGTATTAAATTTTCATGAGCGGTTAAAGGGTACTCGGCAGTTACTTGGAAAGGTCTCCCTAAAAAAGAAGGTAACTGCTCTTTTGTGAACTGCACTCCAACATTCTATTATATTAAAAAAATTACACTCCATTATATAAAAATAAAAATCCTATATAAAATATAAATAAAGTGGGAGCCTAAGAAGAAATAGCAATATGTATTCAGATTTTCTGTATAATAATAGTGATTAGCAATTTTAATATAATATTTTTAGTTCCATTAAACAAAACTTTTTTTAAAAAAAGTCCATATCACAAAATTTACAAATCAGAAGTCAATGAATAAATAGTGCAAGAAAAATCATTCCTACTTTTCATTTCAGCTTGACGTGAAAAGCAACTTTGAACTAACTTTTAATGGAGAAGGTTGCTGAGGTATAAATTATATGATAATTCTCACTGAAATATTACCTCCACGCGTTTCAACAAACGATCAATTGAGATAATTAACGCTGAAAATTATTTAATGATACTTATCAGATTTATTTTTTTTAAGTCATGTTTGATTAATAATATTTTTATTTGGTATTTTTATTATAAATGGTATTTTGATTCTATTTGATAATGTAATTTTTTGGCACTACTGTGCTTTTACAAATAGGATTTTAGAGGTTTCGAATGTACCATAGCTTCTACATTCTTACTTGCTAATTAAAAGTATATATATAACAATTTTAAATCCATTTTCTATGCTAATATTCAAAATTACTTCATATATTTTTACATTTAACTCATTTTTAAATAATTTTAAATTCTTTAAACTCAAATTTTTAGATAACAATCTTATTTACAAAATAATTCCAAAATTCTTAAAATTAATTCAAACATTTTTGCATAAAAAATATAATGATTAATCATATGGAAATTTAACAATGTTACTTCAATAAAATCTTAAGATTTTTCATTTACTTTATTAATTCAAACAATTAAAATTCAAATTTCTAATAGCATAAAATTTTAATTTGTAACTTATTTTATTCTCCTTAATATTTGAAAATGAATTACTAATACTGCAAAATTTCAGTTAATACGATTTCCATAATACTGTGCTGTATTTTAATAGTAAATTTAATGAAAAAATTTGAACTTACATACATATGCACACATACACATATATATATGAACACACAAAAAAGTTTATAGATATATATATATACACATAGTATATATATGTAAGATACAACAAAATATGATAGCTGCTTTAAAAAAACAATTGGCTCTCTCAAAATTAACATTTTAAATTTGGTGCTCTCCCCCTAAATTCATCTGTTCTCCCAAATTCGAAACCATTCCAAATTACATAACACTGCTTAAAAAAGGTAACTAAAACTGATATCAACCGATCATAGCTAAGAATACTTTCTGCACCTACGAAGTATAAATAGTGAGTCACGAGCAGTACGCTCCCCTTTTTCCTGTCTTCTGCCATGCAAACAACTCTGTGCCGCTTATGCTTCCCTCCCTGAAATGACGTTACATCTTTTTACCTGTGCACATAAGAAATTAGTGCAATTGCTATGATTTAAGAGTATATTGTCTACAAGGAATTATTCTAGTGTCCCTACAAATCTGCAAATAAAGATGATAATTGGCTACAATTAGTTTGGTATCAACTCCTTTCTCTCGCCGTACCACTCAGCTATCGCGACTGTGCTTCGAAATTATGACATATATATTGTGAAGATTTATTTAGTTTTACTAACAGTTAATTTTTAGGTTCCGCAACTTTTCTTTCACCCACGCTTTCCTGCCACAATGTTTATGATCTAGCATGCGTGTATTCAGATTGAGGTAGAAAGGCATGCTATTTAAAGGAAGATTTTGGAAAGTTTTTAGAGCGTCTTATGACAGCTTGAAGGCCACGTTGCTATTTGGAATTACTATGCTAAGCCAATCAGATTCTGTGGCGCTAAGTGCTTAGTGTGGCGTTGAATGCTTACTGTGGCGTTGAGGCGTAACCCCTTTCAGCAGCTCGTATGCGACCCCCGTGATTTTGTGTAGGAAAAAAAAGCATGGCGTTTCGCCGCTGACTGTAGAGAACTAAATAGTATAACCACATATCCTGTTTGTCCCTTGCACATAATTGAAGAAATAATCCGAAAAATTAAATCCACGAAATTCATGACAAATTCGATCTCACATTCGGATATTTTTAAGTTGGCGTGAACCCCAACGATGTACCTAGGACAGCGTTCATTATAAAGTCCCGTATCTACTCTTTCTTAAAAATGCCGTTTGGATTATGTGGGGCGCCTGCCACTTTCCAACGCGCTATGGATATAATCTTGCGACCAGTCCTCGAAAAAACACTTTCATTTATTTAGATGATATAATAACAAATAAAACCATCGACCAGCACATTAAGGATATATAAGATTATGTGAAGTATTTTCACTCTTAAATAAAGCCTGGACTAAAAATAAATGTCTCCAAATGTAAGTTCGCTGCATCAGAACTTCGGTACTTAGGATATAAAATAAAACTATCAGGAATTTCTCTCTGGATAGATAAACTCGTTACTTTTTCTTAAATTCTATAAGGCTTGGTAGATGGTCACTGCCAATGCTATCCAGTACGATCCAAGAGCACTGAGGACTGATCATCGCAATATTCAATGACCCAGAAGTATTATAGCTAAAGGAAGAGTGGTTGTGGGTTTCATAATTTAGAATCATAAATTCTTTGTCGTCCATCATTTGTAGGATGTCACCTCTTTTATCAATATTGCCAGAACATCCCCAACGAATATGTTTCGCATTTAGATCTCTTAGTATGATAATATTTTTGTCCATGAAGCCAGAAAAGTTTGTGGGTATTTGTTTCTGGTTGGGAGAATGATAAATATTTAAAATATATAAGGGTTTTCGTCTCCATTGTGTGTCTGGATCTGAAGATACGAAGTCAGATCTACTGAAATGTCAATACTTTGATATTTAACGTCCTTAAGAAAAAAAGCTAAGCCTCCTCCACCTCCGAATGTTCCATCTACTCTAAAGATATTACATCCTTTAATTTTCAAAGCAGTATTTTTCTTCAACTTTGTCTCTTGGCCAGCAACCACACGAACGTTATTTAATTCCGCAATTTCTTAAAGTTGATCAAGTTTGATTCAGGTTGCCATAGTCGTTAAACCATTAATATTACATTGCATAATTTTCAAGGTAATGTAATGTATTGTAATATACGAGTATACTGCAACCCTCCTGGACGATAATAATTGGTCTCATAGTTAACGCAACATACCCAACACAGACAAACAAAAATGCAGTTAAAAGATTAAAACAAAAGTACTGTTAAAAACATCAAACTCAAATTACCAGTATTTTTCTATTACCATTTATAAAATTCATCAAATCCTTTGCAAATCTAAATTCTTTATTGCGGCAGTAGAATTTATTGATGTTACGATTTTTTTCCCTAACATGTCGCAATAATACGTTGTCTTCGACGAAATGTTCTGCACTGCGTTCAGCACTACAGAAACTAATTATAAACAACTTTCGCCGATAGTATTAGTTCGCCGATAGTTATAAACTAAATATATAACAAATTAAACAAATTAAATCTTTTCAGTATGCCGGGAAGTGCCCGTGTCCAGTAATTATTTGATTGTCATGTCATTCTCATATTTTTAGAAACTTAAAAGTTAAACAAATAATCTTTCCTTTTTCCCGAAATGTTCCATTTCTCTTTCCAGCAATCATTTTAATCATAATATATAATATAAAGCATTTTCAAGATCTTCAAGATGTCAGAAGCCTATAATTTATTTATCAAACGGGGTCCTCTGCCTAAACCTCGAAGGCGTCCCAAATTAGTCTGCGCGAAGGACGATGTAGCATCAAGTTCCTTAATCAACATAAGGAGGGAACATGCAGCTTCTGTTAGTCCGAAGATTGGAGAATCGAGAGGTGAAAATGTTTTAACTCCTTCACCTACTGTTTTTAGCTGGACATATTGGAATGGCTTTCACGCTTAGGTTGAGTCTAATTCCGCCCAGGAGCACCCTTCCCCACGATGAGGCAACTAGCAGGACAAAGTACAAACTGGGCATTCGAAAAGTTATTGTGCCTTTATATTATGCATATGTATGAATATTTAAGGCTATTTATTTCAGATATACTGTCTCCACTGAAGTCTTCTCTTAAAGTGACATCACTGGACATTGCACAGTTGATTATCTGAGTTTGGGTGTGGCTAAGTGGTCGACCGCGTTCAATCTAAAAAAAAAAAAAATGTGTGAGGCCGTATTCTAGACTTTCGTACATGAACTATCGGACTCAGACATAAACCACAGTATTGACACACATCGTGTATAATCTGGAAATATTATTAACTGGTATTTCAAACTCCAAGAGTATAGTCTCGGATGATACCAATCAATAAACAAACAACTAATACAAGCAACAATTCATTGAAATATGCCGTCGCAGGTTAGTCACATCTAGAACGCTGGACAAAATGCCGCAAAAGGGTGGACGTGTTAATATAAAATCTATGTCCAACATGTTCCTATACTTAGTGCCTTCTTATCTAATACCAATTGTCTCAAACTTTATACCAGTGGTCTCAAACTCGAATTGCATACGGGCCAAATGCACGATGTGAAAACAGCTGAAAGGGCCTTCTTTTTTTTCTACAAAATGGAACATTTTATTAGAAGAATAAAAAATATTTGAAATAAATTTTTATTTAATAGATATTTATCAAAGCATACATGAACAATAATATTAATATCGCAAAAAATTTCAAATTTATACTTATTTTCTATCTGAAATCTAAAGTCTGGTACTCTGCGAGACATTTTTGGTGGTTACATTTTGTAATTCAAATATAATGACAACTAATATTTAACTCCTAGACTGGCGTTTTTTCAAATAATTCGAACATGCTTAATTAATCATTAAATAACTTATTTCAATTTAAACTAAAATTAAACAAATTATGAAAAGGTTCTAAATTTTCAAAGAAACTTTTCCAAGTGAGTCGAAATTTGAGAATAAATAGTAACAACATAGTATCTTTCTCTTATTTATTAAATTTTTTTTAGATTCATAGATAAAAATACATACGTTTTTATGTAAATAATTATAAACTTCCTTCCTTTTAACTATAGTTTGTCACTTGGTGGCATTACGATTCAGTTAAAGCTTGTAGCCATGGAGAGGCATTAACAGAAATTATCTTCAATAAGGACTTTAGATACTCATCAGTCAATCGGATTTATTCTTATTAATATTCAGTTGTGAAAAAAAAAAGCCATTCACTTGTTCCCAAACAAAACGATTATTTTCAATACAAAATTTCGTACCTCAGTTGATTTATTTGTTGGCAAGCACGTATAAAAGTTAATAAAATTTGTATCTTCAAATCTTCGAATAACACTTATGCCATATTGTAAATTAATTTGCTGCATTTACAGATCTACTGGTATGTTATTCATGTTCATTTTTAACGTAAATAAAAGTAATATAAAATATAGACTTGAAGTTCAATAACTAAAATCCTGAAATCTTTGCATCATCGTATTTGCAACAAATAAGCAATTGAAATGTCTTCCCAGGCAATATAAAATTGCTTCGGAGACTCCATGTGACCAGTGGGCAGCCAGTTTGGGACCACTGCTTTATACTACGTGAAATTTCAAGAGCTTACGAATGTACGGGCTTTGTGAATTTATTAGATCCTTAAACATAGCTGCATAAAAATTGCAAAAGGCATAGACGAGTAAATTATATAAACAATAAAGGAAAAAATATATTTTGAGAATGAAATGTGACTGAAAAATTTTTCCATATCTATTTAAATATCCTGATTAGAAATTTAGTGAAAGAATAATGCGGTAGATATCAGTTATTCGAACAGGTTGTAACAGACGTCTAAACCTGGAAATGTTACTTCCTGCAGATAACGAAGAATACAACTGAAGCTCCCACTTTTTGAGTCTGAAGATCTATATTACGTATTGCTTGCTATTTTTTTTTTTTTTTTTTTTTTTTTTTTTTTTTTTTTGCTTGATCTCCTGAATAGTTGATTGTTTAATTATGATTTAAGGCAAAAGCATACGAGAGTTATGGTTACAGAATATTTCATAAGGAAAACTACCCTTATTTGCGGTTTCCTCCCCCCATTGAAAACTTTTCTTTTCTTTTCCTCTGATAACGGGGCAATCATGCACGAGGTTCGGTTAGCTTTTCGGCCAAAAGCCCCACAATTGAACTATCTTAAATTTACTCTTGCACCGTATCTGCCGTGTCTGTCTGTGAGATGCAAACTAAATATGTGTATATAAAGATGGAAACGTGTCGGCCAGTTAATGGTACGAGATCTTGCAGAGATCATTATTTACATGCGCAGAGAGGGAAAAAACAGTTAATACAATACAGTAGATAGGAAACTGCTTAAAATCCCAAGTATCCAGCTGTTTCAAGCTTAAAAACTAAAAATGAGGGAATCACCTTTAACCTGTAGTCCTTGATGATTACCGCTGCTGAATAAATACTAGGAAGTAAATGATACATGCAAATATGTTGTGAGGTTCAACTATTTAAATCTAAAGCTCTAACTCCTAACCCCACGAACATTTAACAAGCGAATAATAGCTTAAGTAGGAACAGAACACGTGAGACTTTAGAAGGGTTTAAAACCCTTTATTATTCAGTATATTTACAATCAGTTCCGACTTGGAACTTTACATAAAGCCGCCACTCGGGCTTGAACTTAAATACTAATAATTTGAATTAAAATTAGCTTAACTAAAGTTCTTAAAGAATATAGCCGAAGCTATCAGAATCTAGCTAGTTGGCCCCTAAGTAATAATTAAATCGGCGAAGCCTAGCAAGAGCCTAAGGTATGGCCGAGCGTAATAACAGCTAAGAGAGGCGTAGCCAGAAGGCAAACGCGCGCTAGTCAGGAAATCAGACTCTCTCTCTTGAAGTCGGTTAAGTCACGACTTAAATAGTACCCTTTCTCATTTGCATTATCTGCGTTTCTGAAATTACATTCTGGCAGGAAATTGTAAGCTGAAATTAGAATAAGATAGAAAGATACAAAACTTAAAATAACTGTTAATTAACATAATGTAAACCTTACAATGTACAAGAAAAATACTTATAATGATAGTAGACGTAAAACGATATTTGTTGAATAAAGACTGGTATGTTTCAATCATATGCTAGAGCAATGTGTGCAAAGAAAATACTTTAAATATAATTGACAAAGTGTATTCCATAGTTGCGAGACAACTACATATACAGATAATACACTAGAATCCTACTAAAAGTTCATTCAATATGCTAAGGGATTATGAAGAACTAGGAAGAGTTATCACAAAGGAAAGTCTATTAAATATATTTCTCATAATTATACTTAAAAGGAATAGATGGGCAATTTCCTTTTTAATTCAGGTGAAAGAACAAACGGGGATGTTCTTATGATTAACATGAACTAATTGCTTTCTAACGTCATAACTGTACACGAACATCTTAAAGGTAAGTTTATAAGGTATATCTCCCACATTCTTAGCGTGCCTTCGTGGTGTAATGGTCAGCACACTGAGCCGGTATTTCAGAGGCCCGTGGTTCGATTCCCGGCGAAGGAATTGCATATTTTTCATGTCTCCTGCTTGTAATTAACCTAATGTCTCTACAAGTTATGGAAATGAATGTTTTTTAAAATTTCTTCAATACTTCAAAGAAAACCGTTGCTTTTACAAAAACATCATGGACCTTAGAGATGAAAAAAAAAGAAAAAAAAGGAAATCATTTTGGGATGTAAAAAGAACACTTTAATGCGACATAACTAGGATAAGATTTATGACACTCAAATGGGTTGTAATTCTTTCCCGTCAGGTCCGTTTATGATGTTCAAATGAGATGTGGTTTCAACCCTTCAGATTTATTTCTAATGCTTGCTTTTTTGTATAATTAAAATTATTGGCAATTAATAACACTCTCCTGGTTACACTCGGTTTCTGTCTAATAGCACGAGATGAGAAAATATCGCGGACCAGCAATGTAAAAAAAAAGAGAAAACGAAAAGAAAAAAATGCAAATAAAATCAATCGGCTCCCTTATTCCTAATAACAGTTCGATTGGTTGGCAGTTAAACGAAAACTCATTTGCCAATTCCACATGTCCGCAAGGGTAAAATTCTCGTCCTATTTCGTTCGCAAGAAAAGTAATTGTTCTTAATATGTAAATGGTGCTTATCTCGACTGTTATCAGGGGATGCCACCACGTGACCCGATCTAACCCTGTAATTTGATACATAATCGTCGACAGATAAGAGCCGCACTTTTCTTCCTAAGTTAATTACTAAACAGCTGTAGACAAATAACTCATAAAAATCGAAGTTATCCGCATAGACAAGCAAATGGTTTTCTTATTTCTTATTTTTATTATCTTTTTTCACCCCAGCGGCGGTTAAAATCTGAAAGGCATGACCGCGACCCACGCCATGGTTTTCTTTGAGAAGTAAAAAGCACTGTTTGGTTAAAATCGAGATCTTCACAAGATTAGCTAATATCATTTCGTTTTTGAAAACTAGATCTTTCGTCTTCAAGTTTAAGGGTATGATGCCCTTCTGCACGAACAGAACTAACATCCTATCACATCTTTGTTATCTTAATTGACAGAGCGTTCTTAAAACGATCTGGAATTAGTTGGATCGGATTAGATTATGCCAATGCACACAAGGACTATCTGGCTAAGGAAAGAAATGTTTTCATGGAAGACTTTCTAAGAAAACTGCCATGTATCCAAACCACAAAAATTCCCATGCAGTCAGCGATTTTGCCGAGGTTTGAACGCGAGTTGAACTACTAGTGTTCAACGATTTTACAACTCGGGCGCTGGTGGGCGATTTATAACTGAAATGAGGGAATTGAGGCTGTTTTGAAATAAATGTAGAAAATTAACATACATTTCTAGATTCGTAGAACATGCTGTTAATGAGCTACAGGTTCGTGAAGTACTCTTGAATAGCTATGCCGGATGAAAAGGAATGTATTGCAATATTTTACCCATTTCAAATGTAGATCGATTCAAAATTACAAAAGCTACTACTTTATACAAGAAATAAATATTCGTAAAATAATAAAAATTCCATTACATAAGAATATATACTAAAATTATTATATAAAAAGGCAACAAATAAATATTAATAAAAACGACTCGGAACATTATAACAATACACAAAAACAAAAATATAATCAAATAGATTCAAAATATTTATTGAAATTGACGTCATTTTTATTACAGGTACAAAATACTCCTAAGATCAACATAATGCGAGGTGGTAATGCTCATTGCATTCGCATTGTCATACCGAGTTTGATGCAATATGGAAAGGGTTTACTGAGGAAATTTTCAGAAATTCTCAGCCGTGTACTGTAAGTAGGAGGTGTTCGCAATGAAACATAAAATTATTAATGCACTCGTAAGTAAAATAATAGAATAATATTAAGTAAGTAAATAATTCATAAATAGAAGTAAAATAATTCGTAAGTAAAATAATTCATAAATAGAATGAAATTTTTCAAATATATGTTTGATTGAAGAGATAAAAGCTATATAGAAATCCGATATTACAGGAAGTTATGTATTATACTACTAAGATATGTATTATCATTAATTTTAAGGTTGCTAAATATATGCATTTCGGAAATACCTGTACTGTATACGAATACATTTGATCATAATTTTATGTTCCAAATTGTCTAATAATATATATAAAACATTAATATAATATCAATCGGCCAATGAAGTAAAAACCCAAGATCAATATTTTATTGGAATACTTTTTGCACGGATAACTGCTTTGATTCGTTTGGGCATCATTGGCTATGCAGCTTTTTAGATCTTGTAAATTAGATGGAACAGGACAGTGTTGTCGAATGCGTCTTTCTACCATATCCCACACATTTTCTGTGGGGTTAAGATCCGGGCTATGCGGTGGCCAGGGAAGGTTTTGAAAGTTAGACTGATGTTCAGCGAACCAATTTTGAATACTTCTGGCACGATGTAACATTGCATTATCGTCCATGAAGTATCCGTCGCCATCAAAGTAAAAAAGCAACACTGCAAGGTGCACTTGATCTGCCAGTATATCTACGTACCTCATGGCTATTTGTTTATCCTCGAGGAACACCAGAGCGCCACTTCCATAACAACAGAACATACCCGATATCATGATACCTCCACCAGACCATTGCACAGTGCGAGTAAGGCGAGAGGGATTCATGACTTCATGGGATTCTCGCCCAATTCGACGTCTTCCATTAGTGCAAAGTAAGACGTAGCGTGATTCATCCGACCACAATAACCCGTTTCCAATCTTCAAATGTTCAGTGTCTTCTTTCCCGACACCACTGCGAACGAATTCTTGCATGTTGGGTAGAAATGAGTGGTTTTTTTCACAGGCCCCAGACATGCATTCCGATCCTCTGAAATTCTCTGCTAATAGTTCGAGCTGAAATCTGTTGGGAAGAGCCTTGGTTGATTCGTCAGAGACGACGCCGATGATTTTCTTGGAAAACTGTGGTCAAACCGCAGTTACGTCTCTTAGAGAAGGATTGTAGTTTCTGATTCCAACTTTTGAATACCTTTGATATAGCTGCCTTTGAGAACCCAGTGAGATTTACTGTCTTCGAAATCGAGGCACCTGCTAAACGGGCACCAAGAGTAAGCCCTTTTTCAAATGGTAAAATATCTGTCGTTTTTCCCATTTTATTTCATTCATCGTGAAAAGCATTCTTACACCTGACTTATACTAGCATTTTAATCACGTATAACCCAAGTCATAGAAAAATTTGCATACTTCATCCCTAGCACGCATTCAAATGAAAAATCTCAAAGGTTTTAAATTCATTAGCCAGTGTGCGTGTGTGTGTATATATATATAAAACTCCTCTTTGGGAGTAATGTAACAGCTGTAATGTTTTATTTATTTATTTATTTATTTTGAAAGTATGAACGATGATATTTTCCCCGCTGTGTACATACCAACAGAGTGCCTTGATTCATGAAAATCTCAGAATCATGAAAAATTACCTATTCATAAGGAAACAGAATATGATATTAAAACATCAATACAGAGAACTACCAACCATAAAAGAAACAAAGTTAGACTTGTATACTCGGTAGAGTAATAGAAAAACTCTTCTATTCTATCGGTGAAAGACCAGTAGACAGCGTTATGTCATTTGTAGAAAAATTAATTCAAAATCAGTGCCTCCTAATACACGAATAATCTTAACCACGGATTACCTTTGGTTATCACAAAGCATGTGAAAAAATTAACTATGAGAAACTAATGATAATGATAATTAACACATGAAGTGAAGCTTTTAACACGTAAATTTCCATAACTATGAATTACCATGAGTTATGCTAATTCAGAACATTCTCATGAATCATCATAATCAAAGGAAAACCGAAATGAAAGCATTTTAAATTTAAACTCACCTTCTAATTTTGAAAATTGCCTCGTTTATGGTTGATTCATTGGCGGATAAAGAGACAAAATGCATTTTTTGCAATGCTGCATTTTCTTGAAGTTTGATGGAATCGAATGGAATTTTTTCATCCGACGTATACAAAACTGATACACCATCATTCGAAGTATCGCGGTCACCTATCATTAAATAACTTCTCATAGTTCTGAATATTTGAATAACTAACGAAGCTTATACAAATTACAGATAACAGTTTTTACCTGACTCTGCCGCTGCAGACGAGATGTCATTTTCTATTATAAAAAGTAATGGATTTATTTATAACGAATGATTTGTATAAAATAAAAACTAAAGTTCTGCAGAATTTTCCTAATTGCGAAAAATAACTTGATGAGAACCATAAAGTTGGATAGTGCATTGGACAGTAGATTGGAATAAAATATAGCATGAATCGCATCAAAAGAATAAGCTTACCACTATTTTTATAAAATTATGAGGACCAATAAATCATCTACATTTTCCTAAAACCCTTATAAAAGCACGAAATACATCATAAACTAAGCTAAGAGACGATTTATTGTGATAGTCGTATACACGTATTTTATGGCAGATAAATTTGAATCGTATAACCGTAAGTTAAATTATTTAATATAATAGTTTGTAAGGTTCTACTGTCTATCTGTTGTGTAGAATCTGGAGAAATAGTGATTGCACAGAAGAAGGGTTAAAAGTATCCTTTATTAAACTCTTCAAATTATTTACAATGCGTTCACTTGACGCTAACATAGCGTGCCTCTGCTTGGGCGGTAACTGAAACAGTAGAATCAAACTCAAAATTGGAAATATTCACAAGTAGTAGAATTAAACTACAGAGCTCATGCAATCCTGTATCCTACAGCGCGCAGATGAGTCTAGTGGAAGCAAGATAATAGCTATTAAGCCACGTCTAACCAGCAATAACTGCTAAGCGGAAGTAGTATAAGCACGCACAGAGAATTCTCAGACTCTATCTAACATTTCCTACTGGAGCGTCGATATTTAAACTTTTATTGCCACTGGTAGAATTTGCATTTCTTACGCGCGCTACCAAAATTTAAATATTCTGGCACTGACAATTAGGGGGATGAAGGCTTATAGGAAAGTAACTTAAAATTAAATTTAACTGGTTATTTAAAATAAATATAAATTCCTACAAGTTTAATTTCTGAATCCGAAACATGTTTTCTAAGAAAAGGGTTTTTTGTTCTTGACTGGGTCGACCTGGCTGTATGTTGACTGCTCATCCATAAGGAAAATGGGTTCGACTTCTGTGTAAGGCTTGTTTATATAACATATGTTTTCTTTTTCTTCGTTCGAGGGTGTAATTTCTGTCACCCTGGGTAACAAGTATCATTCTCGGTGATGAGTTGATTAAATTACTCTTAGGTTCTGCCATTTTCGACGACTGCTAAATAAACCCTAGATTAAGCGCGTGGATAACAGGTATCCCCTGTCATATTTATCTCAAATCTGGAACACAGTGTGTTGATTTTCGGAGCCGCGCCTTTCAGTAGCTGAACGTTAACCGTTAGTGTTTGTTGAGGCGGCGGTAGCACACTTCTGTTTCCTGTGCAAAGTTTGCAAGAAATAAACAACAGCGGTCATGGAAAAAAAAGTCCGTTATATCCAATAGAAAGCTGTGTGCAATCAAAAGTATAACTTGTAATTAACATTTGTCAAATGAAGGAAAGAATCATCATTTAAAAATAATTTTCTCCATTCTAAGTACACTGCTGGCCACCGTAAATGCAACAACCTGAAGGAAGCACGCAAATAGCATGAAATTTACAACATTCATTAGCAGAGGTGAGATATGCAAATGATTAGAATTTCAGCGCAGACGCACATCACGCGCGCCTGTGTGGCCTATTCAAAGCGCTATTTAAGGCTTCGAATTTTCGACGATTTCATGTTCGGCAATTGTGTGTTTTTTTGGGGGGGGAGGGTTAAAAAAAAGATCAATTATACCTTGTAGTAAACAGCGATCATCGTTTGATCAAGTATCCAAATTCGACAGAGGAAGGATAGTGAGCTACGGAGAGTGTGGATTATCTTTCAGGGAAATCGGTAGTCGTGTTGGACAAAACCAAACAATTGTAATGCGGACATGTGACCGTTGGATGCAGGAGGGGACGACGGACCGACGTTTCGATCGCATCCACCTCAGTGCACCCCTTCACGTGATGACAGGAATATTGTGCGCATGGCAGTGACGGATCGCTCAGTCACATCACGAACCATAGCACAGCAAATTCAGTCTCTAATGCATCATCTAGTGTCTGCGCGTACCATTCGACGCCGTTTACAGCAGAGTGGTCTGCCCGCAAGACGTCCACGTCCATTGCTTCGTCTACCCTTGACGCAGAACCACAGGCGTCTCCGCCGCCAACGGTGCGATGAAAGAAGGATGTGGACGGCAGAATGGAATGAAATTGTCTTTACTGACGAGTCACGCTTCTGTCTGCAACACCACGATGGTCGGATTCGAGTCTGGAGACCCCGTGGAGACAGGATGCTGAGTAGCTGCGTTATGCACCGCCACACTGGTCCTGCACCGGGTATTATGGTATGGGGCGGTATTGGATATCACTCTCACACTCCTCTAGTACGCATTGTCGGTACCAGCGCTACATCTCCGAGGTATTGGAGCCAGTTGTCCTTCCTTACATTCAGAGCTTGCCCACAGTCATATTTCAACAGGTTTATGCGCGACACACGTGGCACGCATTGTCCAACGGTTCTTCGTCAATCGCCAGATTGAATTGCTTCCCTGGCTGGCTCGCTCTTCGGATCTTTCGTCGATAGAAAACATGTGACGTCCATGGTTTCTGAACTATTTACCCAGATTACATCCCAAGCTGCCACACCAGATCAACTTTGGCAACGTGTGGAAGCTGCTTGGTCTGCTGTACCCCAAGAACTCATCCAAAGTCTCTTTGAACCAATGCCGAGGCGTGTGGCTGCGGTGATCTCCAACAATGGCGGCTACTCTGGCTACTGATTCTGGAAGGAACCACACTTCACAGAAGTCTATAAATTTAATCATTTGATACTTGGTCAACATGTTATCTACTAAATAAATTTTGTTGTGATATCTCTTGTCTTTCTTGGTGTTGCAATTTGGGTGGCCAGCAGTGTACATTTCAATAGGTGTGTGATACCTGCTACTCACCCTAATTATGCAATATAAAATATTGCCTGAATTTTCTTAGATGGATTGCATTCTTTATAACTCAAATATTATTAAAAGCCTCGAGGTAAGCCGCTTCAAAGAGCATATTGTTAGTACAAAGGGGAAGTTTGCCCAGAATGACTATTAATTTGGTTTTTGCATTTTGCGTCGATTCACTAAAAGTGTTGTTTCACTTTTCAAATTGTTGTCGCCAAATTATTGCCCTGTATTATATTTAAAGAAATTAAATAACAAAGAATCTGCATAAATGTATGTATGTTTCTCTCATTGTGATAAAACAACTGTACGTTGAGCCATCAAATTTTGAATATTGAACGTTTCCACTCGAATATGGGCATCTGGAATCCCAAATTTGAAATCTGGACTTTGTTTTATTTATATTTTGTAAAACTTTAATGAATTTTTGATTAACAAATTCAAGGATTTCAAAGCGAGCAATGGCAACGTTGTACAGAAAAAACGTTTTGCTATCCTGAGAAAATAAAAATATTGTCACTCGAGCAAAATATGTCTTACAAGCCTAGTGCATAACAGTCCAATGAAATAAATGAAATCCCTGTCGAAAGTAACTAAGTCTTTTCTTTATTAACTACGTACACAGTTTCCCACGTTTTTTTTTAATTTACTGTTAAGTAATATCATAACATTTTTTTCCTATTCACTATCCTTTGCCATCTTCAAAAGCTCAGTTTAAGTATAAGATTTTATTTTCATACTCTTAGTTTCTGAAGGATGAATTGTTAAGTTTGTAGGCCTATCGTAACTGCTTCGCTTAAAAACTGTTTCAGATGTTAAATTTAAACTTGCATATCAATATCAGATAACAGTTTATTAATCTCATGATTTTTCATCTTTAGAGTATTTTTTAACCTTTTGAAACTCTAGTTCTCTTTGGAGTGTTACACTAAAGTTTTCTGATCGCTATATTGTTTTAAACTCGACCAACCACATCAAAATTCTTGCTTCAATGAAGCAAAATTATCTGAATTCATATTTTATCTTCTTTCAAATAATTCATAATAAAAACTTGATAGCGAAAAATAACAATATTTATGCACATAGGAAACTTATTTTACGAATAAAATTAATCATCTATCAATATAAATTATCCTACTAGTAAAGTACAGTGAATTCTTGCAAAGTTTCAAATTAAAAGACAGACAACAGTGACAGAAATCACTGGTCTTAAGAGATAGATGAGTGACAAAAATTAATATTCCAGTATACATTTACCTGTTACTCCCCTTTCAGTCTGTATCAAAAATGATCACTCTCTTTAACGAGAAGCAATAAAACTTATTCAGGTAATAACATGAGTAATGAGTTTTGCACATGACTTGTTATTTAACAGCTGTCGAAACATACTTCTTTAAGGTACGACATTTTGCACCTTAAGTGTAAGACATGAAGATTGAATTTAATTATGTGTCAAAAAATAATAAGAAGAAATAAATGCAATTCATCTGCTTCGTGAGCATTTGCTTGTATCTTAAGTTTTATTTATTTCATGAAAAGTTTTTTTTATTTTATTTTTATAATAGTTTTTAGCACCTCATTTTTCCCACTATTTATATTTTCTTTTTTTAGAGAGGTCTTTAAATATACTTAAAAGAGGGAAACTAAGATTTTTGAAAACTACAAATTTTTCCAAACAAAAATGTGGTTAATTAGTTGCGAAATGAAAGCTAAAAACTTGGTAGTTACATTTTTTTAATTTTATTTTATAATAGTTTTTAGCACCTCATGTTTCCCACTATTTGCATTTCCTTTTCATTTAAAGAATTCTTTAGATATATTTAAAAGAGTGAAACTAGGATTTTTGAAACTAAGTTTTCGAAACAAAAATGTGGTTGATTAGTTGAGGAATAACAGCGAAATACTTGATTGTTACATCCCTAAAAGGAATAGAAATTCCTTTGCGTTAAATGGGCTAAATGTATGGGGTCAATAACGGTCTGGTTATAAATAAATATAAAACTTTAAAAAAAATCTATTAATTTTGAAGTCAAACAGCAAAAATCAGGGTTCTATTTGCAAATTTTCACAGGACTAATTTCGATGGTTTTACCGAACCATCATCCTGAGGTGCCAAAGCGCAAATGAACGAGATAAGATATAGTGATTAGATAAGATAAGATAAGAATGGCTGAGCAGTAGTTATGCTACTGGCGCCATCTATTAATGAAACTAGAACTAAAACATAATTTCCTTAAAGGTTGTAGGAAAAGATGAATTGGAATTAAAGTCATTAACTAGAATGGAAAGATTTTTATGAATAAAATTGAAAGTGTGATTTTCGGAACAGCAATTCTGGGCAACAGAGAACTTCTGTGTTTCCTTTTTTCGAATATATGCCTCATGTTCCTTAACGCGAAATTTTAAGGCTCCCTTAATTTGAACAATATAAGTTAAACCACATTGGCAAGGAATCCTGTAAATACCCCCAGGAATTCATATCCGGAACGGGGTCCTTGAGTATGGAACTCGGAATTTTATTGATCGAGAATAAACGACCGGAAAGTTAAATTTCTGTAAAATACGTGCAAATTTATAGCTAATTGATGAAGAGAAAGGAATGACAACAGAATTCTTATAATCTCTTAAAACAAGAGTGTACTTTTGGTGTTTTGAGATGAGAACTTTTTAACTGCTTCATTAATAATGTTGGGTGGAAAGCCCCTGTCAATAGCTACTGCTTTTATATAGTTTAGTTCTTGATCAACAGCTAGTTTGGAGGAGCAAACTTCAAGTGCACGGAAAATATACGAATAAAATGAAGTTAACTTTTGTTTATACCGGATGACATGATTTGAAGTGTGGCGGAAGGCAAACCGATGAAGTTTACGGTAAATCGTAGTCCTGAAGTTGGATGCGTTACGTGTGACCAAAATGTCGAGAAATAGAAGAGAATTGCATCTCTCAAGTTCAAAAATGAACTGAATAGCAGGATCAATGGAATTCATAGGTGTAAGAGCTTTGTTGTTCATCTTTATTACCGTCAAACGGGTTAAAGCCAAACCAGCCAAGGTAATAATTCAGGAAGCCTGATGAACTAAGTCATAAAAGAACTCTTCGCTTTCTGAGAAAATTCAAAAGGGCTTTCCGGAACGGTAAAATAAACTGAAATAATTATCCTCTAAAAGATCAACAGATTTAACGGGTTATGGGTTATGTAAAGAAAAAGAAACCATACTTGTTTTTGCAATGCGAGTTAAACTACATAAACAAACGCAATTTTTCTACTTTCTGAGTATGATAGTAGAATTTCGCTGTAGAAGCAAAATCGCGATTTGCGTATCCTGTTTTGGAAGGAGACTAATAAATTATATTCTTGAGGCTCTGGATGACTCTAGAGTACCAGTTTATTATTGGACTGACTCTTCGGCAGTTATGCCATACGAAAAAATGACCAATTACTTTTGTGGTCCTTTGTGTTTCGCCTCGAGATATGCTCAAGTTAAATATAATCCCATAACTTTACAAAGTGACGAACAGCCATATGTGGACATTATTGTATCTATTTCTTACATTTCAGATGTCGTGGATATTCGATGAAGAATGTATTGCACCATTC
The DNA here is from genome assembly GCA_000611955.2 of Stegodyphus mimosarum. NCBI lineage: Eukaryota > Metazoa > Arthropoda > Arachnida > Araneae > Eresidae > Stegodyphus > Stegodyphus mimosarum. The sequence goes on along the minus strand of KK118103.1, from coordinate 67,427 downwards.
TAAAAATATATGTAGCAACAGAAATACTTATGATTTTAAACCAATCATTTTAGTGTATGCACTTAAATGATTACTTATATGTCATGTCATAATTGGCCACGTAGTTTCAAAATTGCAGAATCGTTTTACAATGGTCATCGCGGGACCCATAGGTTGTTTAAAAAACCTTTCTTGTGTTGAATCTGATCAAACACAAGAGGGACCTCGTTTTAACCGTGCCGATTAAAATTGTCTGGTTCCACGATTTCTACTAATCTCTTAATGAAGAAATAGAAAATGACGTCACGTTCGCAGAAGGGCTACCCAAGAACTTTTGCGTATTTTCAGGTCAGGTACATGTTTTATTCATATTAGAGGATTTTTAATACAAAGAGGAGCAAAAGATATTATTTAACTCATGAATTTAGTAGAAAAATGTCCTCACTTGAGTATCTTTAAAATGTTTTTCACAAAGGCAAAGAAATATAAGATGGGACTTTACAGGTATTGTATTTACTGTTTGTAAAAATCACACAGATATAAGTCAGATATCCCACCTGAGAAAGCAACCCTTTCCTAGAAATTTAATTTTTTCTCGAGAAGATGCAACTAAGAAACCCTATTCTTATTCGCTCTTTGATGCGCTAGTCGATACACCAGAAGAATTACGTTTGCGCACAATTTTACCTCATCAAACGCAAAACGTATATCAACCTACGCACAAGTAAACAGAGTTCATTTTAAAAGATGACTGTGACGGAGCTGCAAATACTTCAATTTTGTCCTAAAATTTATTGAAAGAAGTCCTGAAACGTGTTCCCTCTTCGTATATAAAAGCCATATGTCAGTGCTGCTTGAATACTTTAAAAAGAAACAGGCTTCTCTCAAAGCACTAAAAGAGACGTCATCGGAAGCATAAACAGACATTACGAAAGCTGGCGTGTGAAAAGTCTCCTATTCATGAAAAACGCAAGTGGGTTGTGCAAAAGTGGCGGTTTTTCTCTATGTACTGATTTCTGAAACTTTAAGTGCCGTTACCGAAATCTTAAATAGAACAATTTAAAAAGTTCATTTTAATAACCGAAGAATCAATGACCAGATATATTCCTTCAGCGAATACGTCAATGAACTAGATCGTGAAATGTCGGGCGTTCTATCATATTTATTTGCCGCCGTTATCCCCTTCTGGATAAAGCCTATTCATACACGGTCAATAAATAAGTAAACTGATAAAATAAACTAGCCCTCGAAACGCAGCCTTTGAAAATGCATAGAACATTCCTATCATATACACTTATATCTGTAATCTCGAAAATCTTTAGCATTACTCGTGTGCAATTTTGTACTGAAAAAAATTTTAATCTTCATCAAATGGGTATTATTAATGAACACTTAACTGATGTAATAGGAATTTTATGACAAAATTTCTGTATTCAGGATGTACGAAAGTTAAAATATTGAAAAATATAACTTACTATTTCTTTCTTTGATTCGTTCTGTAAATATATGTATATTGATAATGATTATGTTGTGTAAAGATGTAGCAGTCATTCGCTCATAAGGAAATGCGTTGGCAAGTAAATTAATGAAATGCAGCATTCATGAAAGAAAAACATAATAATAAATAATTATAAAATGGACCTGTGAGTAAAATTGACTACTGAGTTAGGTTGGAATTGAGCTAAATCCCAATAAAAGTATTAAATACTAGAATTTTAATTATTCATTATTTAATTATTCTATTTTTAATTAATAAAAATAAAGGTATACCAATAAAATAAAGTTTAAGCAGAAGAATTGGAAACTGATTGGGTAAAATCATTGGTACTTCTCTTTTGATTCGGTACTGAAAATCTTGGTCTTAAGAATTTCTTTATATACGTGACATCAACAATTGTTAGTTCCTTTTGAAAGTTGTCCAGAGAGATAGTGATAGCCATAACTAATTAGCTCAGAAAAGGTAGTAAGATAAAAATTTACATTTAGGGAACCTAAAATGCAAACATAACTGCATGAAAAATGAATATTAGCAAACAATACTGAAAATAATAATACTGTTGTTAAATGTAATACGAAAAATGTGTATATGAGTGGATGAAGTATGGTTCTAAAGTTACAAGTAAAAGTTGTGACTTCATTGTAAAAATTCAGAACATGTCATAAAGAATATGTCCGGCTTAAAAGTAATTAGGGCTCGAAACTAAATATTATTAACAATGATGAACTTAAAAACATTCTTTCAAATATGAATGATATCGTAAATTATGAGGAAATATCTGAATACGGAGGAAATGATAAAAGTTGAAATTGACAGTGAAGTTAATAATATTACGTAAAAGAAGTAAAATAGAATTAGTAAAGGTAAGACTAATACAGAATGAGAAATTTATAGCACATATATTAAAATGGAACTCTAAGATATAGACTAAATAAGGACTATTCAATGAATTGTATATGACTAATAATTAATAGCCATGAAATAATACCGGTAAAAAATACCGGTATGTTTAAGATATTTCAACATGTCAAATTAAGTGAAACAATAAAATAAATGTGGTATTGTAAACAAAAAATATAATAAATAAGTTAAAATTAAGTGGACATAGGAAACTATATAAAGTGCCCCAAAAATTTTAAAAATACATCTAAAATTAAATAATGATCTTGTGTATAATGGGAAAATGTAATGTAACCTTCATATGTTAATATAAATTCTCCTGTTAAAATAAATTGTGGTGAACTTATAAGGTTTCTCCTTCAATCTCTTAACTTTCTTCGTGAGCATAAACCGTGAAATCCTATGTGGAGGACAGTGAGCAAATCTAGGCTATGTCCTTTAGTGTTGAAGAACTACAAAGTCAGAAAGGAGGGTTTAAAAGTGACCCTTTAATACAAATAATTACAACTCTCCAACTTGAGAGTAAGCCACTACTTGAGCTGAACTAAAATAATATGAAATAAAGTGTGTTAACAAATTTAAATACCTAACTTAATCTTAAGTAGGACGGCGAGGGAAGCTTAACTCTTAGTGAAATGCAATAATGCGAATTTTACTAGCAAACACTAGTAATTGCAAATGCCTATGAAGGCGAACTTTCAGTAGACAGACGAAATCTTTGCGCGCACAGCCTTACGGCGATAAATCCAAGGCTCTGTTTTTCCCCTCGTTAACTCCTGCCTTTTAAACTGCTAACAGATATTATATGCGATTTGCATAAATATCTCGCTCGCGCTAAATTCGGGCAGCAACTGAAACTTTGTGATATCGATAGGAAAGTTCAAACTAAAAATAATTTGGTTAATTAAAATAATGAATGCTACAAACTTACTCCAGCAACGAGGGTGCCTTCTGCTGAGTAGCCAGAGAAAGACTTCAGTAAAGGCCAGGTGATCAGCCTGTTAGGTTGTATCAGACTCTGTAAGATTTTTAAAATTATATGTGATGACCGTATGTAACCTAAACCTGTTAACAAATTATTTTTATACTATAAAGGACTCATTTATAAATCCATCCAACATGATCCCGCCTACAGCAATAAGTAAATTAAAATTAAGAGTGCATAAGAAACCATAAAGGAAAAAATGTTTGAAAAGTAAACAAACTACAACTAAAATTAAATAACATAATTAATTAAAATGCCTATCTGAATAATTATGTTCGTAAAATACAACAAGTAAATCAAAATTCAGAACCTGTTGAAACTTATAAACGTTAAAATGTTCGAAAGAAGATAAAAATTACATTTAAAATTAAATGAAGGTCATGTATATGGCCAAAACATTCAGGAAATAAATTAAAAACTGAGTACATTAAATGTTAAGAAGGTTAAACAAGTTAAGAATTACATCTAGAAATAAATAACACAACAAATTAAAACGAATATCTGAATAATTACTCTTGTAAAACGCAACAAATTAAATAAAACTTAAAATGTGTAATGCAAAGCTTGCAAACATAAAAAACCACGAAAAAGTTTAAAATTAAAACTATAATTAAATAATGTAATAAATATAATAAATAAAATTTGGGTAATTACGCTCGTAAAATATAATAAATGAGTTAAAAATTAGAATATGTAGAAAATTTCGAAGGTTAAAAAGTACAAAATAAATCAAAAATTTGAGTGCGTTAAAAATTACGAAAATTAAAATGAATAAAAGAAACTAAAAATTACATCTAAATTTAAATGATAAAATATGTATAAGAGCTTATTTGAGTGTTAAGTTCGTAAAATATAAAGAATGGGTTACATTATAAAGAATGAGGCATCTACAGCCGCGAACTGTTTTTTTTTTTATCTCTTTCAAGAAAACTATCAAGGAAACTATTGAAGGCATCCAAACCTCCATAACTTTTGACTTGTCCCGGATCTTGATACGTTTACTTCATTACAACGGGAAACACGAATATTGGATACAGTAATACCAATTGGCAGGATCATAGTGATGCGTTATTTATAGCTTTCTCAAAATATAATTCAAAATCATGCAAATACTTTGATTCCTCTGTCAAAATATATATTAGGTATAAACTACACATTATCACATATAAAATCATAGCACACCTTCGGTGACATCATCTTATCAACTCAATTAAGAATCATAAAAGACTCCTCCTGATCAGTTACCTGCGCCTCTGCAGGCAGGCTCATCCCAAGTTCATCTGCAGGCTCATCCGCAATCCGCCTCCTGTCGCTAAGCCTGTTTGTTTCATACTACTAATCGACCTCTCACGTACACTGCCGAAGAGTCCAATAAATTTATTCTTTTGGCTCCATTATCTTTTATTCAAAACATCAAAGAAATTGTTATTCTTGACCTAGAAAAAAAATTATTCCCAGAAATTCGGAAGAAATATCAAAAATGCCAAAATATTAAAGTTCATCGGAGAAATAGATCCTGAAAATAATATCTGGCAATTCTCCTTCACTGAATTCATTCATTCCATTTCTCATTCATTTCATTTAACTGAAAGAAAAAGTTCAGGTTACCACACGGACGATGTAGCAATCGCCGAAAGAGACTTAATTGGCTCATATTCAGAATCATCAAAATATTCATGCAAATACTTTGATTCCTCTGTCAAATAAAGTCGATTATTCACGAATAGCAGAGGTAAAAACATGTTCGGGAACATCTGCACGCCAACTTCGTAAACTTGAAGATATGAAAGAATGATGATTATACAGATGATGAACTGCATCGAATTATATGAACATTTTGAGACTGAGTTTTAAGACTGTAATTGTTTAAAGTTTTGAATTTTCTGAAGATATTAGTTTTCAAAATTTTTAGTATTATTGTTTATTTTTTTATTTTTGTTGATTTATTGATTTTTGAGTAATAGCGTAAATTTGATTCTTGAGTTAATTTCTGGCCTCCACCATAAATTAAAGATACACTAATCCAGCTAATTCAGCATTTCTTTCCCTCACTAAATAGGGCTAGAGGCTCCAAAAGTGAGAAAAATTTAATCTTTTTTGGCATACTAAACTCAATACATACACATATTGAGTTTAGTTAGTTACGTTTCTTCTTCGTTCTGATAGAAGTGTATAAAAAATGTCGAATTAATTCGCTCAAATCATCTTTTTATTTTTACAGCACAGAAGATAAAAACGAAATAGGCAGTGTGCTATAATATTCAAGAACGGCTGCTAAATATATGTTTTCGTTCAATGTCTTTATGTGATGAGTAGATTATGATGTAAAAGTTCCGACAAAATAAAAGTGTGTGTCAGCTACTCACTTTTCTCCAGCTCAGACACACCACTATGACGTATTTGTCGTGTTCGGTCACCAACAGAGAAGTAATTAAGTTTTTTATTTGCTAACATAAAGGATAAATATTATAGATCCTGCCTTTATCAATGGATTCTGACACCATTTGTTAACAACAGTTGACGACTGATTTCAGAATTTCTTGACTTTGTGAAGGACTTAACCCCACCAGCAACCGAGGGATTAAGGCCCTTGAATACTGAGAGTTCAAACTGGGCGAGATTTCAGGGGAATGGGCTAGCTGCATAGTTGGATTTCTTAGTTTTCACCCTATGTAACGTGAATACGAACCAATTTCCTTCAGGCAGACTTTCACGATAACATTATTTCTCTTAGATAGAAAATCCTCGTCGGTTGCCATATTCCATTCCAATAACCGATTTATGAAAAACTTTCTGAGTGAAACTTGTAACTTTAATATTTAAAATATCTTAAGTCATATTCACCTGTGTAAAATAAGGCTTACACAGATTAGAATCCAGTAAACTTTATTTGTTCACTTTCGGTTACAACTCCAGAGATAATTTTCAAAATAAACCAATGCAACACCGCACAGCACTTATTTTCTTCACCTAATTTTAGGCTATAGTTCAAGTCAGCCTTCTTTTGCTTGCGTGCTTTTTATAAAGCAAAAACCACTAAACAGAAATTTCGTTGACGACAAAAATTAACGAGCGGCTAAACTCCGCTTGGAGTTGAAGAAATTTAACCAAAAAGAGAGCGACGTTCCATTAGGGACAAATGGCACCATTTTCTTCACATCAAACACGAATTTTGCGAAAACTGGTATACGAGGCAATGCTTGTTAATGCTATGGTAACTTTCTTCACACTTCTTGGGTAAAAATATTCATTTTGTTAGTTATTAGGGGTGATAAGTCAAGAATACACAATATTTATTGTGAATTATTTAAATCTATATTTCTAAAACAAACAGAACAGTTTATATCCTATGCAATTTGGTCTCTCGATACTGAATTACCTTTTGATTTTTCCATAACTTTTATTTACTATTGATAAAAATTACAGTATTGTAACAAAGAAATTGTGAAACTTTTTCTCTCCCTGTATACAGGTGCGTGTGTGCATATTTTTGTAAACAAAACTATACTAAAAAAAGGTTTAAAAACTTGAGAATAAGAACTTCAATTTTTCAATAAAATGTGTGTCTACAGATGTTTGATATATGCCTGTTTGGTTATATGATACCAATCCTCATATTTCTTGATAGAGTACTCTAGCTAATCTGCTTTTATAGTACCTACAAAACACATAGCAGTTTCACTTGCATGTTTATCCCAGAGCCACAGTAATCTTGTTTCGCAGATCAGCTATGTTTTCGATACTTAATCTTCATTCAACATTTTACGGGGATCATCAGATGAGATAAGCTGAGCGAAATGTGTCCATACAGCACTTTTTTTTAGTATTTAAACCTGACTATCAGTATTCAGCAGTCTTCTTACTCACAGCCCCTTTTTTAGATGATTGTGAACTACCTATATAAAATAAATAGCATATTATTAAAAAGTTTTCACATTTTTCATACCTCAGGATACTATATTACTGATATTTTTTTCTAAAAATCTATTTGTTACATGCATTAATCCTTGACACATACGAGTATAATATGTTTGTAAAAGTATTGCACCTAGTCTTCTGTGAGAAAATACTGTAGAAAATGAATATAAATTCGGTACTTTAATTATACTAAGATTAATTACTCACCGTAAATTATACTAAGATTCACATAAAAAATTGGAAGATTAACGAATTATGTACTAACTAATTATGTACGTTTCTTATGTGTTGCAATTCGCAAGAATTCCAAATGTTATTTTTGCATAAAACATAAAATTTAAAATTATATATTAACCTTTTCAGGTCTAAAATATACTTGAGATTTTTACTATCAATTTATTTAACGTGTTAAATTTTTCCAAAATCAAACATCACAAGAAAATATAATACATTTCAAGAAAATTTAAAAAGTTAAATTATAACTGTTTGTATTTAGAAAACTTCATTCACTAAATTTCGGTACCTAATATTAAAAAAAGAAAAGAAAAAGCAACATTTTTCTTACACTGAAAATCTTAAGTTTTTCATGTACATTTGTTATTACTAGGTGATCAGAAAATAAATACTCTCTATAATTTTCAGTGCTAAAGAAGGAAGCGGAACATTCTATAAAATGAACAGTTTCTGGTTTTTGAAATACAAAACCGTAGTCGCTCGTCAAAAGTTAGGCGACTAGAACCATCTGCTCAGGCTGTCGTTCCCACGGTTTTGATGCAATGCGGGTCAGTGCTGCCAGAAATTTTTCAACTAAAGTAGCAAAAGAAGCTTCAAAAAGTGGCAAATAAAGTCAGTGATCACGTGATTTTTGTGACGTTATGGTTATGCATGCTCACATGACCTATGACCACCATGACAAATTGGTTCCGTAAGTTACAGAGTGTATTGGATTCTTACTTGTTTTAATTACGTATCTTAGCTTTAACGAAAATTTTAAAACCACACTGCTGGCCACCGTAAATGCAACACCCTGAAGGAAGCATGCAAATAACATGAAATTTACAACGTGCATTAGCGGAGGTGAGATATGCAAATGATTAGAATTTCAGCGCAGACACACATCACCCGCGCCTGTGGCGCCACTTCAAAACGCTATTTAAGGCTTGGAGTTTTTGACGATTTCAAGTTTGGCAATTGTGTTTTTCTTGTGGTTTTTTTAGATTCGAGTCTGGAGACATCGTGAAGAGAGGATGCTGAGTAGCTACGTTGTGCACCACCACACTGGTCCTGCACCGGGTATTATGGTATGGGGCGGTACTGGATAATACTCTGGCACTCCTATAGTACCCATTGCCAGTACTTTAAACAGGCAGCGCTACATCTCCGAGTTGTTGGAGCCAGTTGTCCTTCCTTACGTTCAGGGCTTGCCCACAGTCATATTTCAACAGGATAATGCGCTACCACACGTGGCACGCATTGTCCAAGGGTTCATCGTCAATCGCCAGATTGAATTGCTTCCCTGGCCGGCTCGTTCTCCGGATATTTCGTCAATAGAAAACATGTGGTCCATGGTTGCTGAACGATTGACCCAGATTGCATCCCAAACTGCCACATCAGATCAACTTTGGCAACGTGTAGAAGCTGCTTGGTCTGCTGTACCCCAAGAACACATCCAAAGTCTCTTTGAATCAATGCCGAGACGTGTGGCAGTGGTGATCTCCAACAATAGCGGCTACTCTGGCTACTGATTCTAGAAGGAACCACACTTCACAGAAGTCTAAATTTAATCATTTGATACTTGGTCAACATGTTACCTACTAAATAAATTTTGTTGGGATATCTCTTGTCTTTCTTGGTGTTGCAATTTGCTCATTTCAATTGTTTTAATATCCACGCCTTTTTTAATTAATTCTCATTTAATTTAGGTTCTAACTTTAAATTAATTTGTGCATATCTATTCTTAAGAGATTCCTGACGTGTAGATTATTAGCGCTTTTGTAATGATTTTTTTTAATCGGCAGTTAACGTTTTAATTACTGTTTTTTTTTGGCTCATTTGTGAATATTTTAATTGAGGAATGCTTTTCGGTGAGTTTTCCGTTCTGCTTTGTGGGCTTACTTTTTTCAGATTCTGATTACTTAAGAAAGCCTTGTTCTTTCACTGTTAAATATATTTGTGTTTCTTATTTAGAAAAATGCCATTACTTTGATTTGTAAGTCATTTTCATTGCTTAAATTTTAACAATATTATAATCAGGAGAATGAATTTTATTTCTTTCCCTCTCTGTGCACCCAATAGATGGCACCCAAGCTGCAAGTTCTTTCGTTCGATTCCTTATCATAGAATTGGGGGGGGGACTGACTTAAACACACTGGGGCCGGGCTATGGAAGATGAAAGGTCTTAAAGCAGTTTTCTTTTCTTTCTTTCCCACTTTTTACCCCTTCCCCCACTCTCTTCTCTTTATACTGGCGTCAGGCTGAAAAGGAAAGCCCCACATGTAAATAGGATTGCCAGATGCCAACTTCTATTTAAACCTAAATAAACTATTTTTTTTTATTATAAATTGTTCTTAATTGATACATTATTTTAACATATAAGCATTTTATGATGTATTAAAAAAATCTTTGAAGTCGCAAAATCGCAAATACTAAAATTTTAGCAGCAAAAATTTGTCAAAAGTCGTAAATTTGCGAAAAATCGCACGATCTGTCAACACTGTCTGGGGGGGGGCGGAAAATGGCATTGAAGTTCCTATTTTAAAGTACATAGTATAATTTTCTGGTCTGAGCAAATTCAAGTGGTATGAATCAAAGGAAAGATAAAAGAGGGTTTAATTTAAGCTTTTAGTATAGTTAACTTCCTGCTAAACTGGGACAGATTAACCAGATTGCGAATTAACCAAGACCTGTTGAAAAATATTTTTAAGTTTGGTTGTTGTGAAATGATGAAAGAATTGCGATCTCTGATCATCAACATAAAACAACATACAGGAAAGCAAAATGCAAAAGATAGCAGCATGCAGTAGTAGGTAATATGGTATTTGGGAATTGTTTTTATTACAATAGTACGTAATTTAATTGTATGTAATCCCGAATATATGAACACTGGGCAATAAAGCATAAACTGTTCTAACCGACTTCTTTACTGAGTTTGAACTCACTAACATTGTTCAAGTTTCCATATAAATATTGTTCTTTAATAATTTTAATTTCCTCCTTTTCGTTAATAATTTTCGTTAATAATTTTAGTTTCCTCCTTTTGAATGATGTTTATTCTTTAGTTATTTCCAATGCGTTAGTTTTATTTTGAACAATGATTTGATTAACATAAATTCAATGAACTTATTCTAACTTTTTAAACTGCTTGAAAATGCAGGTAAGTTGTTAACAGTAGTTTTCAATTAATTAATATTTTATAATATTAATTTTCATTTATGTTATGTAATATTCGGTTATATTCATATAATATTAATTTTCAATTAATTATTCCTCCCTTCCTTTGCGTTTTTCTAACTGCTTCGGATTATTCGCGATTTTGAGTTAACCGAAGACTTCGTTCCCTGTGTTAACCCGGTGAAACAAGAATTGCGGTAAACCTAAAATAATTACCGCAAACTTATTTATTTTTCACGTGGGAAAAATCGAAAGAAAATTTAATCTTCTGATGTGAGTACGCAACTTAACAAAATTTAATTAAAATGAAATAGTTGCTGTATTAATATGAGATAAAATTTAAATACTGAAGCAATAAGAACGTTCCTGAGTAAATTTAGGGTAAATGTAAAATACGCTATTGATGGATCCCGCAGTAAGAGGGTTAACGAAATTCAAATCCGAGACACAATTAACCTAAGTTTTCTATTTTTAACAACTAGTGAGTTTATCTGAAAAGGAACGCTCAGTGTATTGTCAGACAACATTTCAGAATTTCCTGTTTGCGCATTCGACTTGCAATATTCCTGTTTGCTAACAATGTTTTATGGCAATTTATGCTTAATAATTCTGGCGGATTAAGTATTCAAAAAAGAATATCTCTTTACTGACAACTTTTATCTATATACTACAGTTATTAGCAGAATTATCAGCTGTACAATATTAAAAGTTTTCCTACGAGTCTTTTATAGAAGAATAATTCATCAGATTCAATAGCCATTTTTGATATTTTATCACAGCCCCTGTCATGTCATCTCCGTTATAAATAGCGTAAGCTAGTATCTGTTTTCAAGCACGAAATTAAACTTCAATTTTTATTGTTATCTCGTAAGTTTTCCGAACTTAATGACACTCTCCTTTAGCTCGAATCTTTCTGAATTTTTGATGAGCAGAAATTATTAATGCGGCCATCACCGTCCTGGAGGTGAAGAAGGGCAGACTCAGCGATTGGCGCAGTATTATCGCTTATCATCCGTTGAAAAACATGCAGCTTCAGATGCTCATATTCGAGAACTAATCAGTCTTCTAATTAATTATTCTAGGCCACCATTCTGTGAAAAGAAGGGGGGAAGGAATAATTTGCCCCTTGGGAGTTGGTAAACGATTTCCGGAAATAATGAGGATAGACGAAAAGGGAAAAAAGAGCAAATATAAAATGGGGGTTTAAGATGAGAATTCCGAAACTGCGCACCCAATTTCCATGAATATTTCAGAAACCTAGAAGATTTCGAATCCTGATGTGATTACGATAGTCACGAACGGTCGCTTTTAATGCGATGCGTTCGTTTTCTCTGCCTTAGACCATAATTGACAGAATAGAGATCCTTTCGGACATTTCACATTTCGAGTAAGAAATCTAGCTGGAAATTATATTTTTTTTTAATACGGAACTGTAAAAAGTGAAGCCTGATGGTTTTCAGCTTGAATATTTTAATGGAAAGTAACTAAAACAAATTATAATGTAAAACTGTAGAGATATTAGTTTATTTAGAAACAGGAGATGGGACAAATGAGCAATGCCCCCACCAGGACTCGAACCACGGAACTCTCGAATACGCGCCGAGCGTGCTGACCACTATACCACGAAGGCCTGCTAAGAAGACGGGAGAAATGCCTTATATACTCTCCCTTTTAAAGGGCGACTAGGGATTAGGAGACCCAATCGCCAAATCCTGGTGGTGGAGAATCATCATCTACCACCTTTTTCTTTTTAGTTCGGGCGCCAATGTAGGATCATTAGGATTTTTACAATGCAGGAGAGGGGGAAATGAGCAGCGCCCTCGCCGAGACTCGAACCATGGACCTCTACGCCGAGCTTTACGCGCCGAGCTTTTCCTGATCACTAAACCGCGAAGACATGCTAAGAAGGCTGGAGAAATATCTTATAAAATCTTTAAACTTTTTTTTTCATTTTCCGGTTAGCGTATCGAATTATTAGTTATCAAGTTATCTGTTTAAAAAGTTCATTCTATTTAAAGGAATTTTGAGACGTTAGGTCCACTAAGAGAAAACACTCTCATGTGATATTTAAAAATCAGGCAAAGAAGTAAGCTTTGATTGCCTTTGATTTTAAATAAATCTATATAGATTTCGAGAGCGATTATATATAGCTCCTTCTTCTTCAGAAGCAAAATGTTTAAATTAATGACATCAATTCAAATGGAGGCCTCCTCGCGCTTTACAGAATTCTAATAGCTTTGCTTTTTACGTTTCATTACTGTTTTCCTCCAAAGATGGCGCTACATTTGTTCTCCGATTTTGAAACTTTTTTTTCCCCCCTGAGAAAGAGAGACCTGTGTTTGACCGTCTTTGACATCAGTGGACTTTTATGCAAAAACTTAAGACAGACAAAGGCTGCCTTTTTGCCTAATTTTTAGAAGAGACGTGGAAATATAATTCTGCCTCCGTTAGCTTCTCGTCTCTTTCTTGTTGCCTGCTGTATTCATAATCTTCACAAATCCGACTCGAAGAAACACACCTTGGTAAAACTAAGACAACCTATATTTCCATAGATAAATAATCACTTATTAACTATGAACATCATCCCTTCTAGCGAAATCGACTAACGCAGAATGAAGCCATTCATAAACAGTAGTAACACAAGTACACGGCTTATTTAAAAATCTGTAAGGCTGACACAATGCATGCCCTTATTATGCAAGATGGCTTTCTGTTACACCCATTACTCTGTCAAAAGCCCCCAATATGCAAATATAATAATTATGTATCTAAAGCAGAGATTAAAAATAAAAATAAAATAATAGCAACCATTGCTATAGTTCTAAAAACTGCACTTCCAACACCCCCCCCCCTTTTGCTCTAACCATAAGCCAAGTAGCTAAAACCTTAAACCATAAAGAATTCGACTTGCTTTCGCTGCGAACGAATCCACTGCATGGATTTTTCGTAGTTTCTTCATGTGTCTCCTCAGTCACCGAGCATTAACTGCATGGATTTTTCGTAGTTTCTTCATGTGTCTCCTCAGTCACCGAGCATTAAGAGCGTTGAAGGCTGGTAGTTCGAAACGGGTTAAAATCCCAGCGAAAGGGCTGTCTGAAATTTTTATGATTTTCCCCACTAATAACGTGAATGCGAGTCAGTTTCTGTTTAAAAATTCTACACAAAGATATTCCTCTTAGGCAGAGAGCTTTTGCGTGTTTTGCCATAATCCAAATAATCCCAAATCATCCTTTTAGTCCAAACAGTGATCGAGCTGGTTCACCTCGATAGTTCTTCATAATGGCATCCTTTCAAGAAGACAAGTAATTCTTGAGCATTTTAGCATAACAGCATAATTTAATATAAACAAATTTTACTTCTTTTCATGTCTTTTTTTTCCTAATTACTTAATCAGAATTTCGTATTTCAGAAATATTGTACTCTTCCCAGTCGAGCCCTTGGACATTCTCAACGAGACGCCTGTGGTCATGCACAAAGGCATTCATGGCAGTAGCATGCAATTCATGCATGTTTCGAAATCGTTTTTCCCAATGTTTTCGAAACACTTCGCATCATAGAAAAATATAATAGCATAAAATTACATTAGCATAGATTTTAAATTAAAACACTATCGATATCGAAGATGAACTGATTAAAAAAACTTAATGGAAGAGTTAAACTCAGATATTGAAACCGTTGTGAAAAATTATATGAATGTTTGCGTGAAGATAAATTTTTATGAAGGAGAAAACTTTCAAGCAAATTCAGTTCATCAATTGAAAAAACTTAGTGGTTATTTTTAGCAGAACAAAAATTTATAAGGTTGTTTTTTTATTATTATTTTATATTCGATAGTCATTTTGGTTGGGAAACTAAATCTGTTCTAAATTGTTAGTAAATATGTTCATTAGATGTAAATTAGTGCTATAGCTATAAATGTTCAATTATGGAAGCTATTTAAATGTAGATTAGATTGAAATATCACAAGAGAAGTTGGTGGCTGAGGAAGGGAGAAATCAAGCAGAATTAATCTTCAAAGGCATATTTCTTCCATCATTTAATTCTTTCAGTTTTTTCCTAGTTTTAATAACGATATATCTGTCCATTTTTCAACACATATGTGCAGAATATATGATCATTCTTGAATCTCATCTACAATTACATCACTTGCGGCGTATGTATAGAATTCTAAATAGATATGGGAACACGTTTCTTCTTTCTATGATTCAACACACGTAATCTACTCCTGATTAAACTGTCTTCTAGTGTTTTTAATCATACTTCATTATTTCTAAGTACATAATGCTATGACCTGTAACTGAATCATGAACACAAAATGCTATGCTCGATATCGCCTGGCATTAACCTTTTTTTTTTTTATCGACTATTGTTTACATCACTAAACCATGCCTAAAAAGACAATATCATGTCCTTTTGTTTCACCCGCTTTAATATTATTATGTTGGTAAATTTATTTCTGTATTTGAAATTAAGCGTGCAATCCTTTGCAAAGAATCAAGTAAAATTAGAAGTAGAGTATTAAATTAGAAAATTAGAGTATTAAAATAGCAAAATGTTCATAAAGTTCAATTAAATCAGTTTTAGTGATAAATTATCCTTGGCATGTTGTCTTAACTTATTTCTTAATTTCTGTACATTTCTTCTACAAAGTTTAAGGATTAATTGTACAAAATCAAAATTTAAAGAAAATAAAATTTTTACTTCTTAGCCTTCAATATGCAACCCTCGTCTGTAGAGGTCTATACAACGCTTGGTACGTTCATACAGCTCCTTGATAACTTCGTAGAACTCACCTATTGAAATACTCTGGTTATGGTTTCCTTAATTCCTTCAATGCCGTTCAGAAATAATGAGCCTTTTGTTATGATTTCACTTCATAGAAAAGAAAATAGTCTGCAGGAATTAAATCTGGTATCTAAGATTATAGCTGAGAAATGTGTCAGTTTTCTTTATTAGGAACTGTTTGACAATAATAGAATTATATGAAAGCGCATTACTATGGAGAGGAAAGTATAAACACCATTTACGTGATTGAGCTTTTTCAAGCCTTTTGCTTTAAATTATTTTCAGAAGTCTGTCGGTTACGTCTTCATAAATTACGAGGCTTACCCTCTGCGCCTCCAAGGACATGTTCCCTGCGAATTATTAACTTCAAATAAAAAATTATCATCAACTGGGACTTTAATCAAGGGTTTTGAACTGAAAATTTCTACAGATGAGATTGAAACTGGACCTCTCGAATACGCGACGAATGTCCTATCGTTACACCACGAAGGCATGTAGAAAGAAGGGAGAAAATACCTTATATATGCCCCCTTTTAACGGGCGACTGAGAATTAGGGGACCCAATCGCCAAATCCTCGTGGTGAAAAATCCTCATTCACCACCATTTTAGTTAGAGCACCATTGTAGAGTCATTAGGTTATTTTGATCCTAGAGACATGAAAAATGTGCATTGCCCTCGCCGGGACTCGAACCTGGACCTCTCAAATACGCGACGAGTGCTACCGTTACACCACGAAGGCCTGTAGAGAAGAGGAAGAAAATGCGAGTAAAAATGAGTGAAATGTTTGCACGCTTTTGAGTAACTTTTCTGTAAATAGAATCAAATTTAGTACATAGAATACAACATGCAATTTTTTGAAAAATATCAGCAGTAACTGCTTTTATAGCGTCATTCTGCAAATTTAAGGAATAAGCATAATAATACAGTGTTAAAATGGTCGCGATTTATAAAAACGGCTATAACGCCATCTTGTTCAGAATCATCATAGAACACGTAATAATAATCAAGAGACTCATTTTGATGATTGAGTACAGCACAATGGTGATTTTCAGTCGTCATTCGAAATTAACTGAAGCCTTTGCAGTAGTGCAATGTTAGGATGGCATTTTTTACCATTTTAAAAGCTTGTCAGTTAATTAACCGCTCATCATTATTGCGTTGTAAAAAGATCTTATTTTGCCTGTACTGCACAAGAAATGAACTGTATTAAGCGCTGTACAAGAAATGAATTGTATCGAGCACTGTACAAGAAATGAATTAATGTTATCCCACACATTTAAAAATCGCTTTAATCTTTGGATGAGCATTTTTTACTTTCCTGCCTTTACGACGCATTTAAAAATACCCACAAATTTGAATGATTCCCTTACTTTCGAATTCATTGCTACTGTTGGTTAAGATTCATGTTTTGGAAATTTAAATTCAAGGAAAATATTACAAAATATAACTTTTTATAGTATCCTCTGGTTCCCATAGTTATATTTAGTAAAAGTTAGTACTCGTGTTTTACTGTAGTCATATGGAAGTCAAATATGAATAAATAAAAAGAAAGTCCATATAAGGATTTTATGGACACGGTGTCCATCGAACCTGATAATAAATGCCTTAAAAAACCCATCATCAACTACTCTTTTTTTATGATTTTAAATTACACTGCTGGCAACCATAAATGCAACACCCTGAAGGAAGCATGCAAATAACATGAAATTTACAACAGGTATTAGCAGAGGTGAGATATGCAAATGATTAGAATTTAAGCGCAGACGCACATCACGCGTGCCTGTGGCGCCACTTGAAAGCGCTATTTAAGGCTTGGAGGTTTTCGACGATTTTAAGTTCGGCAATTGTGTTTTTCTTGTGGTTTTTTCATAAAAACGATCACTTATGCCTCATAGTAAACAGCGATCATCGTTTGATCAAGTATCCGAGTTCGACAGAGGAAGGATAGTTGCCTACCGAGACTGTGGATTATCTTTCAGGGAAATCGGTAATCGTGTTGGACGAAACCAAGCAACTGTAATGCGGATATTTAACCGTTAGATGCAAGAGGGTACGACGGACCGACGTGTTCGATCGCATCGACCTCAGTGCATCACTTCACGTGATGACAGGAACATTGTACGCATGGTAGTGACGGATCGCTCAGTCACATCACGAACCATAGCACAGCACATTCAGTCTCTAACGCATCATCCAGTGTCTGCGCGTACCATTCGACGCCGTTTACAGCAGAGTGATCTGTCAGCAAGACGCCCATTGCTTCGTCTACTCTTGACGCAGAACCACAGACGACTCCGCCGCCAATGGTGCGATGAAAGAAGGATTTGGGCGGCAGGATGGAATGAAATTGTCTTTACTGACGAGTCACGCTTCTGTCTGCAACACCATCGGATTCGAGTCTGGAGACACCGTGGAGAGAGGATGCTGAGTAGTTGCGTTATGCACCGCCACACTGGTCCTGCACCGGATATTATGGTATGAGGCGGTATTGGATATCACTCTCGGACTCCTTTAATACGCATTGCCGGTACTTTAAACAGGCCGCGCTACATCTCCGAGTTGTTGGAGCCAGTTGTCCTTCCTTACGTTCAGGGCTTGCCCACAGCCATATTTTAACAGGATAATGCGCGACCACACGTGGCACGCATTGTCCAAGGGTTCTTCGTCAATCGCCAGATTAAATTGCTTCCCTGGCCGGCTCGCTGTCCGGATCTTTCGCCGATAGAAAACATATGGTCCATGGTTTCTGAACGATTGACCCAGATTACATCGCAAACTGCCACACCAGATCAACTTTGGCAACGTGTGGAAGCTGCTTGGTCTGCTGTACCCCAAGAACACATCCAAAGTCTCTTTGAATCAATGCCGAGGCGTGTGGCGGCGGTGATCTCCAACAATGGTGGCTACTCTGGCTACTGATTCTGGAAGCACCACACTTCACAGAATTCTATAAATTTAATCATTTGATACTTGGTCAACATGTTATCTACTAAATAAATTTTGTTGTGATATCTCTTGTCTTTCTTGGTGTTGCAATTTGGATGGCCAGCAGTGTAAACAAATAATTTAAAAATTCATTCAAGAGAGTTGCTGCTAAAGAAAAATTTCATTTATTTCTATCTTCATGAAGATCACCTGCATTTCTGTGAAAATAAAAGAAGTGAAATTAATTTCTTCAAATGCTACTTAATATGTTAAAAGCGTATTCATGATAACAAGGGCTAATGTTCGTCTTATGTTTGGGGAAGTATCTCCGAACAAGCTTGGAAAATTGATAGATTGTTCTGAAGCTTGGCTATACAAACTTTAACAGAAATGTACCTCTTACAGGATAGGTGGAATCGATCTTACAAAATAGATAGAAAATGACTATGAAAATAGATCTAAATATATTCTTCACCAAAAATTTTAAAATTCATTAGAAATTTTTTCTTGAGCAACTTTTTACTTTTGCTAATGAAGTCAACCAGCAAACCTTTATAATCAGATTATTATTCATTTAATCAACATTATATTTTCAAATTTTCGAGGATTAGTTTCGAAGGTTTAACTGCCGAACCACTTTCCATCATCCTTTTGCTGTTTGGCTTCTAAAATAATCGTTGTTAAGAGTGTCATTTTAAACTATATCATTAATTTACTTTGAAGTTGTTATCTTAAAGGGAATTTTTACAAATTCGAATATTAGCCAGTACCTTTAAAAAGTGCTCCACGAAAGGATCTTTCTTTATCCTCCAGAAAACAAATCTTTAGTACTTTCCTTTAATGCAAAGTTAATTCAAATTTTGATAACATTAGTGATTGTAGTTTCATTAAAGGTAATATCAATTCAATAATACAGATAAATAATTTAAGAGAATAATAATAAAAAATTTAAGAGACGAAAAAAAGAAATTATTGAAAAGCCAAAAATGCATTAACATACAAACTAAACAAATCTAATTTATTATTAAAAAGTAATTATATTGCTTTTATTGTACATAACTGGTCTTATTATAACCAGTTTTCTAAGTAATACGAAGGCTAAACTCTGGTAAGGAAGGATTAAAACGCGTAATGAATGATTTGTTCGCTGCATTATCTTAAACACTGTATTAGAGTTGCAAACCTACCGGCAGCTGCTGCAGACTTTCGATATAATTACTTTGAAACTGGAAGTTAAAAGCTATTTCTTCTTCTCTTATGCTACAAAGTATAGTTATTCTCCAAATATCATATTAAATAATTGCAGCGAATGAGAATTAATAACTTGCTAAACGACGACTCTAAATTCTTTCAAAGGGTATCTAATGATTCTTAGAAAATCCGAAGTACAAGGGATGATTCGAATGAGCTAAAGGTTTCTTGCTCTGAATATCGAATCTGGCAGGTGGGTAAAGGAGCACCCTTCAATTACGGCTATTCGAATCATTCACGACCTCCCGATACGGGGAGATAAATCACGGATGGCTCATTAATACCTAACGAACTAATTACGGTAAGATTGCGATGAGTAATGAGCCTCTAAAGAGCCTTTGTTGGGAACTTTTAATTGGGAAGGAAACCTCCCTCTCAGATGAAGATTAATGAGCTAATAGTAGGGATGGGATTAAAGATAAAGAGTCTCAAGCGATATATTGGTACTTTCTGAAAACAACATTCAGCATAGATCCTTCCCAATCCCTTTAAAAAATGTAACTTCTCTATGGCCATTAAAAAATAAGAAAATGATGGGCATTACTTGAAAATGTAACAAAAATGGCGCATTTAAGATTTATTTCGACCAGAATTTAGTTATTTTAACTTTTTCCAAGCGTCTAATCTAATTGAATGAATAAAATTCGTTCATATCAGAGATATCAAACAACTCCGCATCAAGTTCTCAGACCTTTTTTTTTCCCTTAGACTAACCGTGTATGTAAATAAGATCGAAAATCAAAGACCGAGTTCAAAAAACAATAAATAAAATGCTTCGATTTATTATTAAACAAGCACCTTGGTTGAAGAGTACAGAAAAAGTTAATGTTGTTGCTGAAGACTAGAAATAGCTAATAAATTTTGTGAAGTGCCTACGGGTTTGTGATGGATTGAATGCACACTGAGCCACTAATATCTTGATGAAATTTATTTTTCCAAAAGTTCAACAAAATTTTTTTCAAAAAGTATTTTTCCTCTATAGTTTTGGAACTCTTCGTACAAAAGTACTCTAAACTTCTTATCAGTATGGCAAAGCATAATCAGATATTATAGTTTATATAAAATTCAGTAACATTATATATACAAAATATCAAACAATATGTATTTCCAAGATAAGTATGAAAACATAAAATGTGACAGAACATTAAGCATACCAGTTCTGTGTAAATAAATAGATAAATAGTAGTCTGAAAGTTTTCAGCTGAAGAGAATTTATCAAAAGAATTTTTCTACTGTCAAGAGAATTTTTCTCTTTCATTTCACACTACGTCACATACAAATGCTCCAACGGCGATGCAACTTGGGCATTCTGCTAAGATGACAATTTTACCAAAAGAGATTTCGAATGATTTTATTAAAAATCTGATGAGGACTTACCAGATGACTTCCTTGTACGGCCTATTACATTTTACACACTTTTTGCTGAATTTCATTTAAGCTTATTTTCAAGAATTCTATTATAGATATATTTATCATTCAAATAATTCAGTTCTCACTTTGCAGCAAAACTAAAATGCATAAAAACTCAGAATATCTTCTTTAAAAATTGTAAAATACAGAAAAGCATAAAACACCAAATACAGTTAAAACAATTAAAGAAAATTTGATAATTAAAGTTTCAATGCAAAAACAAGCAATTCAACCAGCGGGCAGGAAGACAAATTTTTCGGTGAACAAAACTGAAGTTTACATTTGGTCCCATTCGGCAAAAAGACACTGAAGTTGGTGCACAAACTGACTTAATTCACTATTCTGCTAAGAGTTTCGAATGTAAAGAAATGGCGAAACTCATTAGGCCTAGCGCCGCTGAAACTTTTAATTTGTTGATAATTGTGCAATTATTGCATGCAAGTTAACTAAAGGCCCAGAAACCTTAACCGGAACATAACAATCACATAATTCAATCCCTTTTAAAGAAAGAAATGCACAATTTACCAATATATAAGAATAAAATACTGAGATCATCGAGCCAGATATCAGAGTAATTATATAAATAAGTATATACACTGCTCGACATTGAAAATGCAACCAAGAAGGGGTGGTTAGAAAGTGATGAAATTTGGAAAAAAGACAGAGACAGCAAACAGCAATAAGTGATCTTTATTTCAAAATGATAGTCAGAATACAGAACGAGAATGGCGTCGGCTCAGTAGGATGTAGGACCACCGCGGACAGTGATGCACGAAGAAACTCGTTTAGGCATAGAGTCAATAAGAATGCAGATGGTGTCCTGAGAGATGGCTCTCCATTCCCTTTCAATCATTTGCCACAGTTCGTCTTCTGAACGAGGCAGAGGCAGAGTCTGCAAACGGCGTCCAATCACATCCCACACATGTTCCATTGGTGACAGGTCAGGAGAGTACGGTGGCCAGGAAAGCATCTGTATACCGCAGAGCATGTTGGCAGATGCGAGCACTGTGTGGTCGGGCGTTATCCTGTTGAAAAATTGCATTAGGCAGCCGCTGAAGGTAGGGGATTGCCACCGGCCGCAGTACATTATCTAAGTATCTTTGGGCTGTCATAGTGCCCTGAATACGAACTAGAGGTGACCTTGAATCGTAGGCAATAGCGACCCAAACCATTATGCCACGTTGTCGCGCGGTGGGGCGTTCCACAGTTACTGCCGGATTAGATCTGTCCCCACGTTGACGCCACACACGTATGCGGCGACTGTCACTGGGTAAACAGAAACGTCACTGTGTCACAGAAACGTGTCACTGGAAAAACTGAGAACACGACGTTTCGCCATTCTGTCATCCACATCGCTCCAGTCCGGCACCATTCTAAACGTTGGCGTCTATGCTGTGGATCAACGGCAGTCTTCTTAACGGACGCCGTGAGTGCAGGCCACGTTCAACCAATCGACGGGAAATGGTTCTCGTTGACACGGGAATATCCAGGGTATCTTGCACATGCTGCAGAATCGCGGTACAAAGGACTTGCAGGACCGCCACAGCTTGTCGGCGGATGCGTCGATCCGCGCGTGCTGACGACAGTCTGGCTACACCTGCACCCCTCCCTTCTGCCCACATTCCCTTATTCCAACCATGTTCGCCATAGCCGATGCACCGTTCTCGCATCCATGTGGCTATCAGCTGCGATTTGACGTAAGAACCAACCCGCTCTTCTCAGTCCGATCACCATACCCCTCGTAAAATTATCTATCTGCTGGAAGTGCCTTCGTTGACGGCGGCCTGGCATTCTCTCCTATTACACGTATCCTCCGGGACAAAAACAAACTTTCTTCGATAATACGCCTGGCAGAAATAACGACACGAATATTGCCAATTCTGCACGTTCCTTCGCTTATATCTTACTTCACGTGCGTCGGAGAGCTGCGCATTCCACATCATTCGCATAACTTAGTGACATGCGTCTACTCTAAAATTTGCATAAATTTTTTAGCACTCCTTCTTGGTGTTGCATTTTCAATGTCGAGCAGTATATATATATATATATATACAGAGAGAGAGAGAGATATGCATTTTGTGCCACTGATTTCAACCAAAAAGGGACGTGCACAGCTACATGTTATAGCAGTCTCATGTGAAAAATTTCAACGCCCTGAGGCTACTCTTTTTTGAATTATGCTGGATACATGCAAACGTACGTACAGACGTCAAGAAAAAATCTCTTCTGAATCCATTTTAAATCCATTTTACAATCCGTTTTAGGAAAGAGCGTCCTTTATTATGTCCGTATGTACAGAAGTCACGCAAAAACATCGCTTAGAGGAATTCAAGAGCGATAAAAATGGATATTTTCGTTAAAATATGATACTTGAAATTTTTCGCAATTACAATACTTTCTTTACTTCGTACACGAAAGTAAAAAGCACCCAATATCCAGTATTTTAAATACAAAGTTTATTAGAGTTAGAAATTAGAAGTAGGAAATTATGTAATGCTGAAAAAGACTTTTTTTTTGCTTTAATGATTATTATGAAATAAGTGCGCATAGTAATATTGCAAGTGTACAAAATATGGTAATAAAGTTCAGTGAATAACATTATAAGATGCGCAAGCACAGTAAAGATACTCCATAACGTATTTGAACATATCTGAGAATAAATAGGAATGTGTATTATGGATTTCTGCTAGTAACTTTTAGCATGCAAAGACATAAGAGTGTCTGTGAAAATGTAAAATGGAGCATAGAACAAATTTAAAATTACGTTTCTTCTACGAAAAAAAAGCATACCGAAGTTAACGAATAAAGCTGTATCTTTAAAGGAACACGGACGGGGTACCATGGAAAATGTCGCTCGAAGTTGTGAAAGCATTGAAAAGTTGAAGATGGTGTCAATCAGAAAGAACAACAATGAATGCTAACACTTACAAGAATACTCTGACACATTTATTGCAACGAATCTGTTGAATAAGCTCAGAATACACTGAGGCAGGTTCTTGTTTTCATATTCTTGATAATGTCCTGTAATATTCGGTCCTCATTGTCAAAACGGTTTATGGTCTCTAGAGAAGCTGTAGATCTCGTTAATACACCATACTCACCTCATCTTGACCATGATCTGTTTCCGCACTTAAAGAGATGAAAAGTGAACAGTCTTCTGGTTTCAGATATTTAAAACCATGAGACGGGAATTCTTGATGCGATATCAAAAGGACTTTGCCCGCAGTTTTCAGGAACTGCTCAGTGGTTGTCAAAACTTCTCTCCAAATGACAACATTACACTGAAGGACATGAAAACTTTTTAATGGATTAGATGAGAATACATTGTTTATAAGCAGATTCACCGAACTTTATCGCTATATATCGTATTTCATAAAGTACGTGTAATTCTTCTTCGTCCTTTTTTTATACAGAGTATTTTTTTAACTGAATCTGTTCAGAATCGTCTGTAGCTCCGTCTATCAGCCAGAATGCCGGCATATTTGTTAGAGGGATTCATGATAACATGGGAAAAAGATTCTGGAACAAAAAAATGGTTCCGAAAGTTATCGATAGGGAAAATGTGAAGCTGTTCTAGTCTATGCAGCTGAGAAGTAGGCAAATCAATAAGAAACAACAAATTTTAGTGCATCACCCTATAATCCAGCAAACGAACTGAATCTTCCGTTATCGGGACTGAATTCAGAAATGCATGTATGTACGGATGTATGTGTTCATATATGCATGTATATGTGTTCGTACGTATGTGTTCGTACGTAACAAACAAATGTTCCTCAAATAGACATTGCTAAGTGTCTAACGAAAGGTCGACAGAAATGAATACTTCTTAAGACTATCTACTGTAAAATGGAAAGAAAATTATACTTACGCCTTCCTAGTTCTGTATAGTACCCCGATAAAAGGAACTACCATTTTCACACGTGATTATTTTATTTTTCGAGTACCTACTGAAATAATCTGGATTATATAAAAGATTTATCAAGGTAAACACATTTAACCACTACTAAGGAATTTCAGGATCTCGGGTGGACTCTCGTGACTGCGTTCAATACCTTTCGCCATCCGTATGAATAACTGGTTAATCAAATAATAATCTAGCACGTACATTGCGATAACACATTTATGCTTCAAAGCTGGTTATTTTTGGTAAATGTGGAGGCCAACAAGAAAACTAAATAAAAATGTATAAACAAAATAATAAAAAATGAATACTTAAAATTAAACAATAAAAAAATTAATGAAAAAATTAATAAATTAAGTCAAATAATTTGAAATAGATAAACATTAAATTAAAATGCACACGTTTATCTTACTTGGGGTTGCAGTTTGAATTACAATTTTACTGAAAATCTGTGAGGTTCCGATGGGCTCCGCTGAATTCAGACCTGATCACATGTGAAGGTGACGCTTTTAAACAAATACTAACTTAAAATAGCAAAAGATACGAAGCAGCTGCAGAACTCTCCGCATATTGACAAATGAAATCCATTTTACAGTAGAAATGTCAGTGAAAGAGATGCCAGATTATCGAGTGTACCGTTACTATATGTGTACCTCGAACTTTTACTATATTCTTTTCTAAGTACCTGCCAGTTTATTTACTTTATGCTATGAAATGTTGTTGGAATAAAAATTGTTATGGTAATGAAATAAAAGCTGTTATTAAAGTTCTTTTCCCCCATCTTAAAATCATTAAAGTCAAAAACGCCTGGTCTCCCTAAATCATACACTTAATGGCGCATTTTAGCGTAAAAGGTCAGTTGTTGCAATTATCAGAGTGAGCACAATAGATATTTTCCGCGCCAAAAAATATCAGTCTCATCCATCAATCAATTATTTTATGAGCATTTTGTGGTTTCGGTTAATTGTAGTTGCTTCCTTAGTTTGGTGTCATAAAAGTTCACGAATAAACAAAAACGGTTGATTTGTTGTGATCCATCGTATTCATTGACAGCATACCACTTGACATATCCTTCTGTTTCTAAGTGAAATCGCTGATCGAGCGGTTTTGGTCATACTTTATACACAAATGCGATGATTTGGAAATGAGGATATTGCATGGAAAATAATTGGGTAATGCATAAGAAGCTGAATGATTTGTTTTCATCTTTCAGAAGATGTCTTTCATTTACGAGTTCTTCTAAGCGAAGATCAAAGCTTATGATTTAAAAAAATACATAGTCTAACACTTCTGTACTTTCCTATTTTATCTGTGAATCGTTCTAAAACATAATGACGCATGCTTCTGAGTTTGAAATTGAGCTTAAGCAAAGTTAACTAAAAGAATTTATTTTAGTATATTGAACTTTTCTGGATGAGAGGAACATAAGTTTCTGGAAATTGTACATATTTCATAAATTAATCTTTATTAATCTTTAGAAAAAAAAACAAATATTTTTTAGTAATTTCAGTAATTAATAAATGGAGAAAGCATTAAGTATGTATACAGGTAGTTACAGTTGCTCAAAAGCGGAACACGAAGCAAGCACGGATTACTACTAACTTATCTTAATGATTTGAAATAATTTAATCGAACCAAGGAATTAAAACAAAATAAAATCCTGTTAAATAGAAAAAAACTTTAAACCTTAAGGTTTTTTTTTAACTTTTTAAAATTTAACTCTCATACTCAACTCTCTCTAGGTGCCGGACAACCTAAACTTAAAATAAACTTACAAAAATGAATTAGTTGGAAAGGGAGGAAGGAACTGGTTGTTTGGACTAGACTCATAATAATATTAAATATAACTTTTCTTAAAGCAATTAATTCACATATAGCAAGGCAAAGCAAATTCTTCTTAATAAACTTAACCTGAAAAGGAAGCTGGAATAAATCTTCTCTGGAACTCGGCAAAACTAAATACTAAATCTCAACCAAGCATTTCTATAATTCACTCATTTTAAAACAAACTCACGAATAATCCATATTCATTACATAGCAAAACCTCATAAGCACCAGAGAAGAAATATTCAGACACCAATCAATCAGTTCCGCTACTAAAAATCAAGCACTAGTTTTAACTTTCCTGGCACCTAAAAGTCATTTCAAATTCTATCTTAAAACACATTCAAAGTATCATTAATAAGTGGTTAGTACACATTTGCTAAAACAGGGCGCGTTGTGAGTACCCTAAAATGCATGAACATTTTTCAATAACCCCAAGCAAAAAAATCTCCATGTTTCTTAAAAGCCTCCCGGCTCAAACAAATGGAGTGACTGAACAGACCAACTACATACACACAAAAAAACAAATGCAAGTAATAACATATAATCAAACTCATTTATTAATTATCTAGGATAAGTTTATGGGAGACCTGGCCAGACTACCCTTACATACAAATGCAATTAATATTCCACATTAAATTTCTCCAAGAGTCATTTATCAAGATAACAAATTTTTTTTTGTTTAACACAATAACGGTTACTTAGAAAGACTGGAATACATTAAATTAATCATTTAAAACAACTTCTATAGAAATTACAATTTACATAAACTTCTTATTTTTGACAATAACTTTCCCCCTTTATTTTTTCTTATTTTTCAATTAAATTTTCCTCTTTCTCCCCAGATTAAGCAAGAACAGTTTAAATTAAATTACAAAAAAAAATATAATCTTATGAAAAAACTCACAGTTGACTTTCGGGATCATCATGATAAGAAGCTATAGGCTGCAGAGGAATTCCGCCGTTGAACTGGATCTTGGTAATGAGCTACAATAAAGTCCACGAAAAATGACCTCTTGTAGAACTTCAAAGATGAAAAAAAAACCGGCAATCAATATTCTAAAACATTAAAGTTGAAGGAGAAACCGCTGCAGATGAATTCCGCCTTGAACTGGATCTTAGGTAATCAAATTCAAAAAGCCCACGAAAAATGACCTCTTGTAGAACTTCAAAGATGAAAACTCGGCAATCAAAATTCTAAAACATTAAAGTTGAAGGAGAACCTCCGGGTACAGAACGATGATACTTTTCCTTCTCACGAACAGAGAGCTTCATTTAGGTACGAGCCCTTACACTTCCGTTTTACGGGAAAACCCGCTTCAAACTCGGAAGAGTTCGCTCTGAGTTCTACTTCTCGCAAATTAGAAGAAAATTCTCTATTAATCACATCATGCCGCATCGCAAACGTGAGCCACCCGTCGGGGTACAAGTGCAGCATCGCAAATCTCCTCAGCTAAAAGCCGAGTTCGTCCGCAGAACGCTAGCGCCAGCCACCCAAGCCCGGGTAGGCCTGGCCGCAGGCCAAAGGCCCTCTCTGCTAAATATTCAACTCCAAAAACTCGAAGACTCTGGTAAAAACTGACTTCAAAACTCGCGCAACAACCGAGGAAAACTCGGTTTCTCCTCCCACCTACAATTATAGGTCCAAAGTTACACATAAAATTAAATTCTTGCCAATCCGAGACTTTTCAATATAATTTAATAGGACAAGTTCAAACCCCCAAACGAATCAGAATTAAGTCATTGTCTACAGTAGCACCTGCGAAAAACTGGAAACTAAACATTCGACCCCCTCTGCTAACAAGCGAAAAATATAAGAAACAACAAAAAACTGCCCTTTCAAAGATTCAATTTACAACTTCCAGCGAGGCCATAAACAAGGCGACATCACCGCGGGACGTCCGGCTACAGTATTCACTTTCCCACTTTTGGAACAAAGACAAGAGAACAACGATATACTACTCAATGTTGCAACTGTCATCTTAAAAGGCATTTCCCACAGATGTTACTTCCGTTAGAAAACGCTCCCCTCTCTGCGTTAAAATTGACCGTTGAAGGAAAAAAAAATAATTGCCTAAAAATTTAAGTACACACTTTCCAAATATATATATTCATTACGCTCTTCACAATTTCAAACTTAAAAAAACCAAATACAAATAAAATACTTAAATAATTGATTACTTAAATCATTAAAAACACTTAAATTAAAAACACAGAATTCGCGACATTTTCTTGTTGGAGCTTTTAATACTTAAAGAGTTTATGTTTATGTTTTAAGTTCAATAACAAATGAAAGTCAATATTTGGATAATCAATTCTAAATCACATGAATATGTAAAGTTTGTGACAACATGATAAACACAATATATACTGTAAAACTAGGGTTCAAATCAATAGTAAATAGTGGTATAGTTTTTTAGCTCCAACAGAATAATTAATTTAATGCGTTGTGTTTTAACTATAGGGTCCAGTGTACCAAATTAAAAGTGAAAACATTACAAGAAAGTTAAAATTAAATATGGAATTTATTAAGATATTACTGAATTAATACAGAATTTTACATTGGTGGCGGTGGTGAGTATTAACAAAAAAAAAATCTCATACCGTTCCAAACAGTGAAGTTAACATTGAGGATACATTGTAGGCTCAGACATCCGACAAGTGAACTTCGGCCACGTCACAGCGCAGCCACAATTTTGCTAAAAAGAAAAGAACGAAAATTAGAAATCTGAATAGGAAAAGGTAGCCTCGGAGCCTTCCGCCCCTTCTATGTGGGATTCGACCTCATTCCGTCGCCCAACCTAGGTGGTTTCTTTCCTCCATTTCCTTCATACATCGTTCTAAGAACGCAGACAGCTACTCTTCAGATAGTATTTTTCTTTCGTGTCTCGCTCTCCGCTCCGTCTCCTTCCGTCTGGCTGCCTTCGTCGCTAGCTCCCAAGCTTTTTACTCCAATCGCCAAAACTGCTCGATTGGCGATTTTAGATGGTAGGAAAACCGCCAACAGCCCGGCAACCCCAGGGAAAAACACGCAGGAAGGTGAAGCCAATGTAGTATGAATTCCAGAAATTGGCGAATAATCGCTGATACACCAAGGTCACTCAACTCTAGCCTCGTCGAGGGGTCCCACTCCAGCATAGAAAAAGCCTGCGAGTAAGCAAAACACCCCGTCCCCTTGACCTTGCTGCAGGGTTAGTAGTGTAGAAACTAGCCTCTTCAGCAGGGTGCAAACGTTTCAAATGATGACAGATATTTCACAGACTACCGTCTAGCGGGCGAAGAAATCGAAAACAAGCTCATAAATAATTTGGAAAGGCAACGGAAAAGTTTTTGAAGAATAGGTATTAATTATTGATTTTACACACAAATTAACTTCAATACTGATAAGTACTTAAATAAAAATATAATAATTACATAGATAATTTTCTTGGGTTTATTACAACACCAAACACGACCACCATAGTAAGGAAATAAAAATTACTTCAGTTAAAATACAATAATCAAGTATGAAAA
>KK118103.1:25453-36860 GCA_000611955.2 Stegodyphus mimosarum | reverse complement strand
TTGTAAATTTGTATTACTTATTTCAGTTGTGATTTAAATTGTTTTAAAGGTAATGATTTAATCTTTATGTCTGAAGCAAAATAAATTAAATCATTACCTTTAAAACAATTTAAATCACAACTGAAATAAGTAATACATAACAATCCCATTTATTATAAATTTCGGCTGAAATTCCAAGAAACAGAAATAATCAAAATTGCTGCTTAAAGGAGGAATGCAAAAGTTTTGGCAATTTCATTATAAAAAAAATTCGAACAATAATGAAAAACTTTACTAATCCTATTAATAGAAGTTTATATAAAGATAAGTGATGTGCAATCACTCATTAGTGAAACAGCGGTGAACACGGGTTACTTTTGAATTCTGATTATTAGATTTAATTTTTTAAGATCAAGCAGTTGCTCTTATTTAAAAATCATCTGTGATTCTTTATACACGAGGAACAATAAACCTAATGCTAAAAACTTTAAATTAGCGATTCTTATTTCCGTTTACTGCCACATTATTGTGTTTTTAACTTACGGCATTAATATTAAATGGAAAAAAATTTATGTGAGCAGGACATGACCTGCGCTCATTCCATGTTTTAAATAGCAACGAGATTTAAGTAAGGTAACACTTCCAGTTGATTGTTTATAAATAAATTCTGATTTGCTGTTCCAATACGTAAAAAGGTCTGTAATATAAAATTTTAGGTTATATTTTATTAGGTATAACTCGCCTGAGTAAAAGCCGGTTTAATTTATATCAACGTAATCAAACGCTTGTTCCTTTATTTTTTCCATGAAAATTTATAATTTATTGGGCAGTTGAATAAAGTATAATTTAATGATCTTTAATTAAAGAAAATTAAGTGCTTATGATATATTTAAAATAAATACTTTGAAATAAATTTCATAATTTAATTTGTTCTATGTTATTTCTATAGTATTTTTGTAAGCAGTATCAACAAATCTAAATTCATTTAGATCTACACATATATACCGCAATATTTAGGTATCATTAAACAGTGTTAGTTAGTTTTTGGAATTGCAGCTGAATAGTGACTACTGTGCATTCCAGGATGAGTAAGAAGAAAAACAATAAGTGTTTTCGAATTTGCTATTTGCTGTTATGTCTCATCATCATCAACAGAGCAAGAGAATAGCAACTGTAAAGTTTTGGTTATATGCCTCTATGAAAAGAATTTTGAAGTTCCATAAATGAAACACTTATAAAAATCATTCTCGTATGCTGATTTAGATAAATATCATGTCTAGATATGTTAGAAATAGCCTTAATGTGTGATGTAACGTAATGTATAATACGAGTGTGCTGCAACCCTCCTTGCCGATGAAGATTCAAACACAGATTAAAGAGAAATACATCAAATCAAAATTCGAAGTATTGTTCTATTGCCATTTATAAAGTTCATCAAATCCTTTGCAAATCTAAACTCTATATTGCGGCAGAAAAATTCCTTTATGTTAGTGACATGCCGCAATAATACGCAGTCTTCGACGAAATGTCGTGCATTGCCTTCAGCACTACAAAGATTATTATCCTTAATGTGTGATGTATTATTTTAGATAATAACTCTTGTTATAAGGATTCTTTACTCTTTCACGAAAATCTGTTAAGTGTTCTAAGTACCATTTCCGGTTTATAACATATATCATAATCTAATCTGTCATTCTCAACTATGCGAGTTTTAAATACCAAATCTGAAATTATTAAATTGTATCATAATACTGTTGCTTACGCACGGGTTTATAATAGATGAAATGCTCAATAGACCCAATGATAGGTTGATAAAATTTATTTTATCAAAAGTAACACTTCAGAATTCTGGAACTTTACACAAAAATACTTGTACATGTGTTCACAGTATGGAACTTTCCACAGGAATACTCTTGCAGGTATTCACAGTATCACAGAGTGCAATCAATAGTTACACTTCAAACTACTATGAATGTTAAACAGAATGCAATGCAAAGCGCATTAAAAGAGTGAGGCTAACCCGGGTATATCTCATTATTCCAAGTCACTCTGAACTAACAACAAGACAACTGAGAGCCCAGAATATCGCATTTTACTCATTTTTTATTCTTATTTGGTTTATTTTCCTCGAAAATATCATGTACATATCAGTATCGATATCATTTTCATTTATGATAGTAAGCGTATTTTCTCTGAAAAATAAAATTATTAATCATTTCTATGAATAGTTAATTGCTTTAAAATTAGGTAAAATAACAACATTACGTATGGTGTAGGTTTTAATCAAAACGCCATTCTGGGGGCGATTGGGCGCAGGAGGAGTAAAAAAAAATCATGAAAAGAAAGAAAAAGGGAAGACCGTATTTATATGAAAAACAAAGGACGGAGCAAATACCGTAGTTGCCCTTCCCATCTTTTGCAGAATTGTTTTGGTCTTGAGAATATGCATGCCTTGAGAAGAAGTTACCTGTCCCTGATCTCCTCAAAATAGATAGAGTTTTGATTAAAATCTACGCCAAACATAAGGTCGACATTTGCACAGTTTCATGTATTACATTGGCGTGTTCCTCTTATCTCTTGAACTTATTACATATTTGAAAAATATTTGCAAAAAGATAATTTTAACCATATTTTGCTGATCCAGCCATAATTTTTACGATAGTTAATGAAATTTACATGCGTAAATTATATTTTGCAGTAAAGAAAATAGCACGTAAATCTCGTTTCCTTAAAGTCGCTATTGGAGTCCAACTGATTGCAGTCTTCTAAGCCATTAAGTAGAAGCTTAAAAACCTGAAAAGATACTGAACACCTGCAGGAAGCAAGCGTCCGTCAACACCAAAATTGAGTGAATAGTCTAACCAATAAATACGCAGATCACGGCGTTATGTCGCGACCGTAAAATGGCTCAATATATCATTCTACCTGGGTAACAGAGAAGTAGATATTATCAGTTGCCATTTTTGAAAAAATGGGTGTCAAGTTTGTGAGCAGTATAAAACATGTAAATATCTCTAGAAGAATCTTGTAATTTTAGTTCCTTCGGGTAGTTAATAAAATTCAGTTCGTGAATTCCTTCTTGTAGTTTCTCTTAATTCTTTATTCCCTTCCACTTGTATTTATGAATGAAGATAAACTATCGTTTGAGAAGTTACATTGTAAAGAAAAGTGCGTATTGAAACTAAAAGGATAGATAAAAAACATTCACAGGCTGGAAATGTAGAATATTTTATTAAAGCTATTTGCAATCTGTCTTTTAGGTTTTAATCTTAAAAGGAATTCTGAATTATATTAAGCACCTAGGCTATAATATTTCTTTTATTCCTTTCCATTTTTTTTCCTGTATTCTATCATGTAAAACCTATAGTACTTGATAATGCTGCACCTTTTATATGCTTTGTATTGCAAGTATAGCAACATAGTACAAAAAGTCTTCTTATCATAGCTGGGTGAAATTATAAATTGTTTTGTATCTTTTGCATTTGCTTTTGTACTTTTGTATTTGAAGATTTTGTTTATTTAATTATGGCAAAGCACTGGAAGGCTATTTGTCTAAGAGGAGGCATACCTTTGCGGAGGACTTTCCAAGGGAGATTAACTATAACGTACACATGTGTATACACCTTACACATAGGGAAAACCACAAGCTGCATTCGAACCTCAGAGCAGTAGATTCGAACCTGAAACTGAACTGTTAGTGTTCAGCGACTTTCCCGCTAGTGGAATCTGGCAAAGAGAAACAAGGAGATCCATTATCAATTTTAAAAAGAATAAAAGAAGAAAACCTCGAAGGAATGAAAGGATTAATACTTCAAAACAATATGCATTATATACTTCGCTCTATTTCGCATTCCGTGAGTACTCTTCTACCCTCTATTGCTTGTTCTACAAGCCATGGCACTGCAATAAAATTTTAATGGCTTGTAAAATAGCTCATTTAAACCATGTAAAAATTCATCAAGACTCATTTGAGGACTATCAGACTCTTCACTTGTTTTTTGAAATACTTTCGAAGGAAGCTAAATCAGCTGGAAAAGTGGGACATTATTAATTTTGTAGAAAGTTTGCCTTATTGCGGTAGTATAAGAAATGCCACTTTACTGCTGAAAACTTATGCCGGAGAAATTTTGCAAGCACGTGAGTGCCACTGTTGGTCGAATATCACTGACATATTCAGTACTCAAGCTCTTAATGAGATTGCTGTTAAATTCAGCAGCAGCTCCTATAACAATCTTCTTCGTTAGTGAGTGCAACAAAGAATACAGTCTTCTTATCATCTCTTAAAGACAGGCACTTATGAGAATGTGATTTTCTTGTAAATAAAATCCTGATTCACGAAAGGAAAGGATTTAAAGCCATTCAGTCTGCCATACAATGATGCTCGATGCCCATTGCAGTTTTACACTACGTTGTTAAAGTGTCAAAGTAACTTAAGAGACAGATGATGCTCCCGTAAACCAGAGCGTTCTGTGACACATTACATTGTGTCGCTTTTTTTCATTGCTGTGCCTTTACTGTCCAAGAAGTAAAACGATCAGCCAAAGTCATTTTGATGAGATGAAGAGCCTTTCAAAGTGTTATCTGTTTACAGTGTCCAGATCGTTCTCTTCGTGTTCTATGCCTTTCTAGAACCAATCTACTCATACTCTTTCAACCATAAAAGTAACCCGCTCCACTCGCTTTGCATTACATTATCAGGGAAGAAAAACTGAATTTTTTCATATCTGTATTGTATATTCTATCAAAGTCTCTGGTACAATTAAACGACGTGGGCAAAATGTCTCACGAGGTAAAGCTATCTGACTCATTCCTGAATAAGGACTAAAATTCTTCGTTTAATTAATGGCGTATGTTGATACGTAACGTAAGTCACTTGTAGCTCTTGAGCTAAATAATAAGCTCAGCGTTATGTCCTGTATTTGTATATTTTTCCTATGGGCTTTCACAATTAACTGCTTTAAATGCTTTATTTTTCTCTGCTTTCAAAGAGTTTCTTCCTTGACTTTAGAATTTGTGAATTTTCGTCATATGATTATCTTTCTTCTGTTCATGTATGATAATTTCAATTCAAACAAAAAATGTTCAAAAATCAGGCAAAATTCAACTGCACAATGTTAATGGTTCAAAGCAAAGGAAAGCACTATACATTAGTAGAATAATGTTTGCTTCTTGATAAACAATAATCTCATGCTTACCTTCCTTGAAATGTAAACAACTTTCCTATTTTTTGAGGGAAAGCGACTATATACACAGTGTAAGTTTGAATTTTGTTTAATTTTGAATCTGGAATTAGTGTATCTCTTTATACGACAAACACCCCATCACTAAACATGTAATCTTTGAAAAACATCAAATATTAATGTTATACATATTATTTCTAAATAGTTCATTTTGTTACTATGATAATTGTTGTACTGTCATAACTCCGACGGTAAATGATCGTCTGAATTGATAACAACTTCTTGTTTTAATTACGTATAGTTTTAAGATTTTACTGAAAAATTATCTTGTTCTGTCTCTTGGATGATTAGCTACATTATGGAACGCAGGTGAAACATACAAAAGTACTTCGACTTTCAAATATTCAAACCGAATGGAAGAATAAGTTCATCGATTCGGATTCGAAGATCTTTGTGCTATCAAATCTTCGTTATCCCACGATAACAACATTAAACTTAACTAGTAAGTAGTTCTTGGCCTTCATGGCAACAAAATGACAAAACTCTAGGTAAGCAATCATTTTATAGGTCAAAATGTCTGCAAGTTCCTGAGGCCAGAATAAGTGAGTGCGCAAATTCAGTCGGTCTGAGAATCAAAACTGCACTTTCTCTCGTAATCTGTGTGTTTCCAATTCTCGAAACCCCATGCGGCCATTTATGTGCGAAAGAAAAGGTCAATGATGAATGATGCCAAAGAAAAAGTTCTGAACATAATCAGTTCTTTAAAAGATCTAGCCAAAAGAAATGGCAACACAAGGCCGACAGAACGACGGCAAATCTTTCACTTCGGAAGCCATGACTGACAGGCCGCGAGCACGGAACTAGGTGTAGGCGTTAAGGGGGATTAATGTCACGGCTTGAGAAAAAAGTTCCACAAGTGCTTTTGCCGTGACAAATGCTGACCAAAAAATAAGCAGCAAAAACCGGAGAACAATTGAGTTTCAACTCCTTGAGATGCGAGCGGCGTTTTGGAAGTGTTTCTGACAGTGTGAGATTTCTTTATTCTTTACATGCTGGTAATACAAAAGTCTTTTGTGATCGATCGCCATTTCTCAAGAGTGGGGAGTGAAAATACATTTCGTTTCCAAGTATTTCCTATTGACTGCAAACGGAAATGGAAAAAGGGAGTAATATTGCTCAATTCAGATCTAAGCTCTTCATACTATGATAGCTTTTAATTGCAAAGAAATCAGCGTTTCATTGGCATTGTTGAAAGCAGACATAATATTTTTTCACAAATTGTGAATCTTGTCAGCGATTCATGTTGACAACTAATATTCTGTTCCCAAACTAGTTTTCTTTACAAGCTTTTAGATAAATATTCTATACTATAAAATCCTCAATAACAATTATTCTCGAGATGAGTTTTGTTTCAATAAATCTAGACTAACACTGCTTTGTTAAAGTGTCAAAGTAACTTAACAAAGTTAAACTTAACAAAGTTAACTGTAAAGTTTGCCAACGAGTGTATTGGAAATAAGTGATCTATGTCCAAATTCAACTTCCCTTAGTACTTCCTGAAGGTCTAGCACAGAAATTATTTTTCGAAAATTATATTTAGTAAACTGCACTGTTTGTTTTTTTTTTACATATTTTGAATAAAAAAGGAAGGCTAAAATGCAGAATCATTATTATAGAGAGACACTAATGAACTATTTTTTTTAAAGAAAGAAAGAAAATTATTCATTTCTTTTATATGCACATTTCAGGTTGCAACAATAATTTTTCCAAATTGTTTTAACTTTGTTTCTGCTGCTTTATCGCGTCTTAATTTTAACCATATGTATAATTGAGTTCTGACTATTTTTCTATACTTCACAGCTCTTAATCTGTCTCTCCTGGTCGCAAGTATATAACAGTGTGTCCGGGGAAGAAGTTATAAAAAATGACACATTTATCATAAATCAATGTATTTATTGCGCTCTTTTGCATAACTCAAAAGAATTGCTCGGAAAGTTTTAGTGCACCTCTCTGTGAGCCTCATTTGTAGCTCAGGCTATGTCTGAACGATACTCATTCCACACGTTCGAAAACATCACTGGTGTGCCCAATCCTATCGACTCCTTAATTTGGGCACTAACTTTTTCAACATCGACCAGAGGCGTTTACACCATGCTTTCATTCACCAAACTCCAATAAAAATGTCCCTGAGAGCGCCATATAAAGAAATCTAAAGGGGTCAAGACTGCTTCATGCCAGTATTCTCGGGGAACAAATCATTTTATTTCTTTCCAGCTAAATGAAAGCAATAAACTCATTGATTTCGGAAAAGCGTGCCGGGCTGTTACATTACTTCTTTCCAGGACACCCTGTATATACATCGCAGTTTTGTAACACACGGAAAGAAGCAAAAACATTCCTCACATACATTTCTCTAGGTTCGTTACTTTTCTGGCAGAAATCTAAATAAAATAGGGGGGAATCAAAAAGTATATATTTTTTACTTTCGTATTTGATATTGATTGAGCTTCCGCATCTTAATTTTGGAAGCAAAGATAATTAGAATAAGTTTAATTTCTATGTCTTCCAAGTGAGCTAACTTTTATTATTTAATGTCCAGAATCTCTAAGCAACTAAGAATAGCGCAGCAGCGTTTCAAATTTAAATGATACTACTGGTTTAAACGAATAAGTTACAACAAATAATAATCTACTTGCAACCCCATAAAAGTGTGTGGGTTGTAATTGGTGCGTGTGAATTTAGAATGGAGATCAAAATGTTTTTTATGTAAGACCACGCGTCACTGGCATGAATGACCTAGCAACTATGTGTATAAAACAATAAATGGAAAAAGAAGAAACGTGTATTTCGCGACTTGCTTTACTGCAGGACAATGATTTGCTAGATTTCTTCGCCCACAGCTTCTAATTACATGTTCTGTAGAAGTATAACAACCATAAATTATTATCCAATTTTCCTTCGACTTCCTAAACATTTTAGATTGCCCTGGATGTGCATACACAGTGGAAGTCGAATTATAATCTGGTTGTAGGCTCAATTTCACATCTGATCTAGCAAAGAGTTTTAATTTAGTTCTGAACAGCGATGTCTTGCTGTGCTTCTTACAGCATGTTATAGTTTCATTCTAGCCTTTGGAGGTTAGAACTTACTTTTAGCAATGTAATTCAGATTTTCTTCTTGTGTAATGGTTTTTCAAAATACTCCTTTGCTGCTACATCTCATTGTCATTTCATTTTTAATTTTCATAGCAAACAATATGATTTTTTTCACTCTATGTTCTTTGTATTCTATCCTGGAGTTCCATTATTCAATAATTTTGTGTTATCGTGTTAAGTCCTTAAAAACTGACATTTCATTCTAGAAGTTGATACTCTTTATTCGGCTAGAAGAAATGATAAAGTTCATACAGAAAACTTAATGCTAAACTCATCTGATAGCAGAGAATGAGCGAGTGAATTACTGGAGTAAATATATCGGTGATACAGCATTGTGATACCAAACTTAAATGAAAAGGATTAATTTCACACCTTTATGAAAGGTAAATACCATTTAGTTATAAAAAGTCTGCGTATACTGCAAGAAAAGGAAGAGCAAATAATGGTGCATTTTATAATTAAAAAGAATTACTGAAATCCCAGAATAATAATATATGCAATAGTAGTCATAAATCATTTCACCTGCACATTATTCAAAAACATAAATGTTTGAAAAAATTTTAGGAAATCATCTTATTTTATTGCATATTTTCTAATGGACTGAAAGACGTTTAGTTCCATTAGACCGGTCAACTGCTAATTTTCTTTTAAAGATACAGTCTTAGAGTCGCAGGCGAATATTATCCGAAATCGGAAATTTGACAAAATTTCCTTTATAAGAAGTTCTCCTAGTTCAGATTTAGCCCCTATATGTTATTTCTTCTTCGCCGAAATGAAGGTCTAACCTCAAAAGTCATTATTTCAAAAGCATGAAAGAGAATTCGAAATCTGCAAACAGAGAAGTGAAAATGGAAATCAAGTAGCTGTAGGAATGTACCAAACTTTATTTGGACTTAACGAGTACTGTGTGTTTGAAAGCTAAAAAATGGTATACCAGCTGTTTTTTAATCAGTGCAAAATGTAACTTTACCAATCTGTATATAGTATTCTGTTGTTTGCATCTCATCTGAGATGTATAAGATTCATTCTGGTATTTACTTCTTTGTTTTTATAAAACTGCACATAATTACTGAGCATTTGCATGCTTCGTTATTTTAATATGAGTTAGTGCATTAAACTGCACTTAAATAATTGTGGCAATTTTATAAATGCTTCCAAAGGATTTGTAATTATCACCTGTAGAAATCTCTCAGCTTGACAACAAAATCAGAAAATTTCACTCATAACGCAACCAAGGAAAAGTCTTTTAAAAATAGAATTTTTCAGTACTTTCATTATTTTCGAAAGCTAATTTCGAAAGCTCCTTTATTCTTCCCAAAATTTCCAAACTGAAAAATAATTTTGCTTTAAGAAAAAGATTATTAATTTTATGATCAAGACTATTACGCAAATGTTTTTAATGGTAATACAAAAAATTGCAAATATATGCACACTAATGCTTGTGAAAATTGCAACACCATGAAGGAATTATACAAACTGAACCAAACTTACAAGAAATGTAAAGTGAGGTAAGACATCCAAATCATTAGAATTACAAAACGATTGCGCATATGTGGAATGATAACTGGCCGCTTGTTCCATGTAAATAAAGGATTGTAAAGTTGCGATATACCTCGTCAACAGCGGAGGGTGCCATAGGTACAACTAATGGAGTTCGAACGAGACTGCATCGGCGATATGCAAGAGAGTAGATTTTCGTATCGAGTAATCGCAGCTCGCAGGCAGCGTAATGCCACAACAGTGATGCGTGTTTGGAAGAAATGGACAAACAAGGCGAAATCCTGGTAGTGGAGCACGCAATAGCACAACGGCACGAGACGACAGACACCTTATAAGCATGGACGGATAGTACAGCATCCTCTCGTGTGTTAGTACAATGTTTAAGCACGGCTACAGGTGTTGTGTCGTCTAGCTTCACGGTTTGTCGCCGTCTGCTGCAGCATGAACTGCGTGCAAGGGCTTCTCTACGCAGGATTCCCCTGTCGCTGAATCACCTACGTCTCCAATTTCAGTGGGCACTGCAGCACAGTGAGTGGAGTGCACTGTGGCAACAAGTTGCTTTCTCTGATGAATTGCCTTACAGTCTGGAGTACAATGCTGGAAGATTACGTGTCAGACATTACAGCGGCGAACGTCTGCTCCCACACTGTGTTATCCAGCGTCATACCGCTCAAACGTCTGGCATCATGGTACGGGGAACTGTTGGGTATAATTGTCGATCCCATCTAGTGCAGATTGCAAGCAACCTCAACATAATACGCTACATAAGGGAAGTTGTGGAGCTAGAGGTCCTAGAGGTCCTTCGACACATTCTGGGCGCTGTATTTCAGGAAGATAATACCCGTGCACATGTTTCTCAAACTGCAGAAGCATGTTTTAGAACACAACAGGTTTCGCTTCTTCCATGGCCTGCTTATGTGCAACGTATATAGGAAACAGTTCCCTTAAAAAGTCCTCCACGAAGGCATCCCTCTCCTTAGGTAAATAACCTCGAGGCTTTGCGGTAATTACATAAACCAAACCAAACCATGGCCTTATTCCCCGGATATGTCGCCCATTGAGCATGTCTGAGATTTCATCGGTTGGCGACTGACTCGTACAGCTAATGAGGCCCGCATTAAGACTGAACTTTGGAGTCAAGTCGAAACCGTATGGAATGCCATTCCCCAGGATTACATTCAGAACATGTATGATTCAATGCCATGACGTCTACAGGCTCTCATCGCTCAGCGTGGCGGACACACTAAGTACTTTATTTCCGATGTTCGTTTCTTTTTGGCCTTGTAAATTTGATCATTTATTTGCGCCATTAACAGTAATATGTGGAATAAATTTCATTCATTTCTGACAATTCTTTCATGTTGTTGCCTTTGTCACAAACATTAGTGTATAATACTACCTTTCAAAAGATCTTCAGTTTTGCGTGACTTGCGGTTAACAGGACAGCTAAATACCTGCGAAACTGAAACTAAAATGGGGGATTCATTGACACTTGCAGAGTGCGGAGGAAAGCGTGGCCAGTGACGTTCCCGGAAGTGAGGTCACAGGGGTAACGTTATCCATGATATCATCGGAGGGGCGGATTCCGTGCTG
>KK118103.1:0-25413 GCA_000611955.2 Stegodyphus mimosarum | reverse complement strand
GAGTGGACGGGTACACATCCTGCTGCTTCAAAATTAGATCTGTGTGAGTGCAACACTCAAGGCTTATGTTGACTGAGAGATAACGGCTATCGAAGGTTACTGTGATGACGCAGTAGTGCTATCTATTATCCTTTTTTGAAACTGTTGCAGAGAGCTTTGAAAACCTTTCACATTTGTGGTGGACGGATCGCCATGACAGCGTCCTCTGTCGAAGACTTTTAAAACTATTTTTTACCTTATTCTTTATTACTATGTAAATTAATTTTACCTAATTTCTGATGTCTTCTGTTCATAATGACTTTTTTCGTAACATTTAATTTTAGCATTTTATTTATTTAACCCAAAATTTTTTATTTCACTTAAAATAATAAATAAATAGTTTGCATAATAAAAGTGCTAATTGAATAGTTTTCTATCATAAAAGTGCTAATTAATATGAGTATAAAATTCAATTGATTTAATGTAGTAATTTGCATATGCGAAGTGTAAACTTGTATGTAAAAAAAATTCAAGAAACTTATCATATAATAAATGTAATGGATTAACATATCTTCACGTTATTCTGAAAGGATATAACACCGAAAGTAATATGAAAATATCTCAGATTATCTACGTGTATTGAGATTTTGAAAATAGTTTTATACTTCTAAAACTATTTCATGTGTACGTGAAGTCTTCAGACTTTTATCACACATCTGAATTATTCCCAAATCTTCATGAAAGATAAAATATATTTGATTTCTTCTTGAAAATTTCACTCACAAGAGTCGCATGGTACTCTTTAAACAATCTGAAATTATATAAATTCTTTGAAAAAGAGTAACATATGTTGTAATAGTCTGCAAGACATTGAAACTTTTCGCATTTGAATTTATTGGACTCGTGCATGAATCTCAGCATTTTTTTTTTTTTTTTTGCTATTAATCTTCCTAAATTCTGCAGTAG
This sequence comes from Stegodyphus mimosarum, assembly GCA_000611955.2. Classification (NCBI taxonomy): domain Eukaryota; kingdom Metazoa; phylum Arthropoda; class Arachnida; order Araneae; family Eresidae; genus Stegodyphus; species Stegodyphus mimosarum. The sequence continues at coordinate 24,468 of KK118103.1, read as the reverse complement.
GGATGTTTTTCCTCTTCTTATTTCAATAACTCTTATTTTATGAATTAAAGGATAGGATAAATATGTTCAATTTTAGAAAAACTTCATATTTTTCTTATTGGCCAAAGCAACGTGATATTCAAATGATTTGAAAGTAAAAGAACGACATGTTAGACAGTTTCTATTGGAAATACATGCACATATGAGAACCCTACTGATTATTCGAGTAACGGAAATTTGTTTAAAATCTTAAAAATATATGGAATATTATGATTTTACGTAAACATCGAGTGCTTTTCTATTTATAAATAGTGTCTATAAAGTTATAATAAGAATTAAATCTGCCTATCAAGAAATTTATTTCTATCCCTAGACGACGAACTAAAAACAGTTTTCATTAAAAAATGCTGTAATATTTAGTTATTAGTGTTTTACACAAATATTCAAAAAATTTAATTCTTAACTGAATTTTTTTAAATAATCAATATTTTTCTAAATAACATTGAAGAATTTAACGTGTTTAGCTATTATCCAAAATGTATAAATTATTAGTAGATGTTAAACGAATTATCGCTAAGTAACAACTGAGACTTGAGAAGGGTGTAAAAGACCTTTTATTAAAATTAAATATGGACAGAAAGCACACATTATGCTTACAACTCAGCCAACTTCTTCTGGCGAGATAACAATATGTCAAATGTAAAATTTAAATTCAGATAACATAGTAGCCGAACGCTACACAATCAGTTTAACGCGAATTTCGCTCAAAACTTAACCGGCGTGGAATTCAGCTATAGGCAATTATAATACAAGGTCGGAGACAAGGACTCTTATTACAGATAACAAATTAGTAATGCGGCCACGAGAGTAAAATTAGTAATGCGGCCTCTGTTTTACGATCTAAAAATCTCACCTTAAATATATGCGAACTAATTTGCATTCTGGAGGGAAAACGGAAAGGGAGAAGTGACAGTACAGATCCAAAACATAAAATAACTGGTTAATTAATATAAAGGAACCTCACAACATAAATTAAAATTGTCAAAACTAGAAGTATTTTACACTACATGATTATGAAAGCCATTGAAATATTTGTATTTTATTTTTTACTCGGAGATGAAAATCAATGAATCTCTCATTAAAAAACATCGAAGTTTGCAGTAAATCTGAACTTTTGATTGGTAAATATATGCTTGATCATCCTTTTTCCTTTTTCAAGGCTCTTTAGTAAGACATATTTTACTTTTTAAGTGAAAATCGTTTTCTTTTCCGTTGAAAGCATGTCTAAATCTAAATTTTGAGAAGAGTGAAGCATTTCGGTTTACATTTGTTAGGGGAAATGTGTATGCCTTCATTAAAAAAATAAATAAAATAAAAAATAATATGCAAAAAAATAAGAGTTTCACTGAATATTTTTGTTTACTATAACAGGATTGATTTAGAAAAAGGAGGAGTGTTTCTAAAAAGCCTGTTTCATTACCTTACTCTTACTTCCCTAAGGCTTGATCAACTGTCATAAGAATATTCTTTTTTACCTTGCACTGCTCAGAGGAAATGATTTCTTACTTGACCTACATAATAATACATTACAAGATATCATATTCCAAAAAAAAAGTAAAGTTTTACTATTTCCAATGAATGGGACTATCTTAGAGAGTACCTGGTTATTAGATATTTTGTTACATTTTTTCCAATACTGTTTGGGATTATTTAAGAACACGTAGCATATATGCACTTAACATATGTAAAAATCCTAATATGAAACTTAACTAAACTTACTTGAATCTGTGTCGAATGTATAAAACGCCTGACTGTGTTAAAAAATGAATCTTGATTTTTTCTGCATATTGATTAAATAAAGCAAGATTCAGGTTCTCCCGCTCATAGGAGCAAATCTGAAGTCGATAAAAACCTTAAAACTCATCTGTAGATAACTATGATTACTTTCGGAAATTCGGTGAAGTTACTTAAAATTCTGTTTGTACTCATTTGGGTAGAATAGTAAAATGATTTAACACTTTACAATGAAGCTTGTTTATTTTGTATTTAGTTCTTAATATATTATATTAAGAAAATAGGTCTAAAATGAATATTCTATGGATATTTTAATTCTAACGTATATAGGAAAATCTTGAATATATCATACAGCCTTTAGATTTTCCGTCTTGGAAAAGATAACACACAGCCTCATTAATTAAATCATAGTCCTCGAAAATGCTTGGAAACTTCCTATCATATGCACTTACATCCGTAATTAATAAAAGCCTTTAACATTATTTCTGTGAAATTTTTTACTGAAAAGATGTTATACCTCATTAAACCGGTATTATTAATGAATATTAAGTGATATGATAAGGTATTTAAAAAGTTTTGTATTTGGTAAGTATGAAAGTTAAAACATTCGAAAATATAATGTACCATTGGGGTAAAATATCTTTTACTGTTTCTTTCTTTGATTGGTTCTCTAAGTATATGTAGCATGTTAGCAATAGTTGTGTTTTGTAAAGGTATGCATGCATGTCTTTAAGAAGATTTCGTTCGTAAGAAAATGAATTGGCAAATACATATATTAATGAAAATCGTGTCTTACTACAGATGAAAAGAATAACCTGAATCTATGTGTTTAAGCATATTTATCACAGAATGTTGTTATTAGTGTAATAACCTAACTAAAAAAGCTTCGTTATAGCAGTATATTGCCTCTAAACACAGTAGAAATGTGCATTTCCCTAATGATTTCGGAAAATTTGTGAAATAAGCATTAAAAGTCAGAAATCCCGTTGGATGTTCACAAATAAGTAGCGCATGATATCTCCTTCTTATCACAAATCTGTTACACCTTAAATGTAGAAGTATTTAGTATGTGATTTTTGTTGTGAAAGGATTAATAATGAAATATTCACTTGTTTCTTTCATAAGATTCGTTGTATGAGAAATAATGAAATAGACTGTAGGTAAAATCGACTTGTAAGCTAAATTCGTATTGGACTAAGTCTGAATAAAAGGATATACGTTAGAATTAAAGGCAATTAAAAAGGTTAATTTGTAGCTTTAAAATTAAAGTGTAAAGAGAGGCAACTGAGTAAAACTACTGAATTTCGGAAATTCAGAATTGTTTCGATACTGAAACTGCTGGTTTTAGAAATTTCTTTGTACATATGAAGTAAATAATCGCTAGTTCCTCTAAAAGTTTTTCCATAAAGGCAGATATAGCCATAATTATTTAGCTCAGGAAAAAACTAGTAAGTTAACATAGTCAGTTCATCTAAAATGCAGAAATAATTGCATGAGTTGTGAAAATGAACAAAACCTATTGAACTAAGAGGTAAGTAAAACAATTGAATAATAGTAATTCAATTCTGGTTCGGTACTGAAAATGTTGGTTTTAGGAACTTCTGTGTACATATGACTTAAATAAGTAGCAGTTTGTTTTGCAGTAGACACAGTCATAAGTAGGGCAGGGGGGTAAAGACGTAAGGATTACGTAAAATTAGCATAACCAGAGTATAGAAAATTCGAAATAATGGTGTAAATGCATTAAATTCGAAAAAAAAAATACTGAATAAAGAAGTATTAAATGTTAGTAGTAAGAAATATTTGTGTACTGTGAATCGTGAATTTGTTCAAATGCATCAAATGTGGAAACGTTCATTGAGCTCTTAATTAAAGGTAATTGAAATTCGAAACTCAACACTGCTAACATCCAAGACCTTAAAAATATATGAGAAAAGAAAACTCAAATTCAAATACAAATGGTGTTAAACTATATCATTTAAACTGCGGAAAAGCACTTTTGCGTAAAATTACATCAAATAAAATCATGTAGAGAATTAAATGTCGGAAAATATATATATATATATATATAAAGAACTATCAAAAAATTTCAAAAAGGAATAAATAATCTGGTCAAAAACAGCGTTTAAAGCTGCTGATTTTAAAATTAAATATAAAGAGAAAGTAAGCTTAAAACCTAATAAAAGTCGTTAAAAACATTTGTAGTAGCGTCTCAAAATTCCAAAAACACGACGTAATATGAGTGACAAAGCAAATTGAAATAATTTGGTTATATAAACCTATCCATACTACAGATAAAGCGAAAAATGTGTACAAAAAGTGCAATTGTTAATCTCCTTCGCTTAAAGCTTCAAACGGAACTTATCAAGGGAAAAGTGTTTGAAGCCCTAAGCCAAGTTGATCAACCAAGTTCATGCAAACACGTTTCGTCTGACAAAACCATTGAGACTCCAAACGGTATTAATCGGAATAAAATTTCCTTACAAAATAAAACTAGCAAAAATCTTACAAATTTTGCCCCTTTTCCCGACGTATTTACTTGTCTTAATGCAATTAAAGTAAAACAATCTGCAAATTTTAATGAGCAAAACAACATTGCAATACTAGAACATTTTAAATATCATAATTTTGACAACATTGAGATAAATATTTTGGATATTGTACCTAACGCAAAGTTGAGACTCTTTAAAAAATCGATATACATCCTACAAAAAAGAGCACTTTACCCTTGTGGGCTCAACAATCATCTGAACAGAACTGCTAACAGTCGGAAAGAAAACTCTGTATATGGGTAGTTTAGATTTTTTGGTATAAAAACTACAAGAGAAAATAGAGGAGGAAATTCTGGTTATAGGAGATATTTTTCCACTCATTAATTGGACCAAATTATTCAAAAGTTTACCACCTGCTTTCAAAAAACGTCCTTTACCAAAAATTTGATCAATTTACTGCACACATTCAAAAACAATACATTATGGAAGATTTTCAGCTTTGTTAAAGAAAATTGCAAAGGTTACCAAATTGTAAAATATTTAGTACTTGACTTATGTAATTATAAATTGAAAAAAAGTAGATTTTTCCACAAAAAGATTTTTTGTACAATTCATTTCAAACACCACGATATTTTAGCACAAAACAGCTGAGAATGCCAACTTCCAGAAAACATTAAACTTGTAGATCCATTTCACAAGCACATCATCACAGGAAATTTAGAAATAATACAAAATTTGGACTTAAGACAACTTGTGCAGCTTGGCACTAAATTTCGTCCTACATTCCAACTTAGTAAAATCCATAGCCTATGGCAATTCAGTAATGATCTGAATACATTTATAGTTTTTTCTAATTTTCGTGCTAACTTACCTACAACTACTTTTCTGGAATGGAAAGAAGCTGTTTTAAAAGACTTACAAACAAAGAATTAACTGCTTACCCAACTTTCAATACTCTCACATTAAGAAGACTCTCGAGATTAAAATTCAACAGCTAAGAGAACGTTTCATTGTCACTAAAACCGACAAAGCAAGTAATCACTTCAGTATTATTTGTAAAAAGTTCTACTGTGACTCACTTTATAATGAATTACACAATACCAGCACTTACCAGTTAACTGAAAACAATGATAAAACACTCCTAAAAAAGTTCAAGGCATTACATAGAAGGCTCAAAATTCCTCCCAACAATTATTTTAATAAATTTGCAAATCTTTATGCACTGCTTAAATTTCACAAAATTCCTATTATATTAGATTCATAGCTAATGGTACAAATAATTTTTTAAAAGAAGTCGACTCTTTTTGCCAAGAAGCTTAAGCAAGTACTTGATATTATTAATAATTTCAGTTTTCAGGAGCAGCACTTCAACTGGATTATTAAGGATAATGAAACAATTATAGAGACTTTGAATACTCTTAAAATTGATAACATTCACTGCTACGACTATGAAAATCTTTACACTACTTTGCCTTTAGAAGAAATTGACGAAAGCCTACTAACACTGCCAGAACTCTTTTCACAAATTCTTACAATAGTCACTAAAGAAGAATAGGAACTATTCCTAAATAGTGTCTTATTTAAAAATTATCTACAATTTGATAAAGCAATTTTTAAGCGAGTGCAAGGTATACCAATGGGCGCCAATTCTTCTACAGAGATCAGTGTATTATTCCTTTTCACACAAGAGTTTAAATTTCAACAGTCGCTAGATCTAAAACAGCGTAAACATTTTAAACACGTTTACAGGCATATTGATGACATTATAGCTTTTAATAACCCTAGAAAAATCGAAAACGCCAATATTTATCCTACTAGCCTTAAACTTGAATCTACTAACAAGCAGTAAAATGACATAGTCTATCTTGATCTTCATATCATTAATTACAAATTTTTATAAATTTATGATAAACGCTGATGATGAGTTTAAGTTTCACTCTTGAACTCACCAACTGGACTTCCAGCATTTCTAAAAGAGTCATTATTAATACAATTGATTCCCAACTTCTTAGAATAAAAAGAATTTGTAGTAACGCTGACCTTCTCCATGAAGATATTCAGCATTTTATTAAAATCCTACAGGATAATAAAATCCCCCAAAAAAGTAATCACGCATTCTTTTAAAAAAGCTGGCATTAATCTGACTTTTTAAATTACTTATTTTTCGTGACATAAAATGTTTTAGCAAAACCCGCAAGGAAGGTAAATAGTGGGTGACCAAAAATCAGTAATCTAATATAAAACTGTAAAAAATTATCTTTACTCTTTGAATTTGGCTTTTAAGATCAGAATATTTTTACTATATAAGATTATGATTAACTGGCCAGCACTATTCTGTTATTAATTATTAAGGGCCTATTTCAAATTTCCCTCAGACACTCTTCAGCCCGATTGCGTGAAAAAATAACGACTTTTACTAACCTTTATTCTCATTTTTTCCATTTCACCTGACTTTTGGCCAGTTTCAGATTTTACTTGAGAATTTTCCCCATTTTGTTTTGTTTAGTTCGCTAAAAGAATTATGGCAAAAAAAGTCGCCATCTTGGAACTACTCCTCTGACTACGACTTCACCCCCCCACACACACACACACATTTCTTTCCTTTTTTCCGGAAACTAGCGACCAGATTACGTAGACTTGCTCCTGTTTAAGTTAGGTTAGGTTATTCAATTATGGCAAAGCACACGAGGGCTATCTGCCTAAAGGGATGGATGCCTTTGTGGAGGACTTTCTAAGGGAAACTGGCTCGTATACACGTTACACATGGAGAAAACCACGAAAACGCCCATGCAGCCAGCCCGTTCGCGGGATTCGAACCTTGGACCGAACTACCAGTATTCAGCGTCTTTACCGCTCGGCCGCTGGTGGGCTCCTGTTTAGGAAAGTCCTGCGATAGGTAGAAATTGACGTTCTTCACTTGCTAGTAGCCCTCCATTAGATTCTTCAGTATTATGGCAACCTTTACTTCTACGAGTTTTGACTAGCGTCTCAAATCAGAATGGCTTCGAAACGGCTCCTTACGAGTAAAATGTTTAAATGAACTGCGCATGCGTCGTTTCTTTATATCGCCAACAAGTGATGGTAAACCTACTGTATTTGTCGGCAGCATTTCGTATTTCATTTCCTTTTTTAAAAATAGACTTATTTCATATAAGATTTCAATAAATTTTTATGAATGAAATGTACATATAACTGTCTCTCATTGCATATGGTCTTGCTGTTGAGATTAATACTCCTTTTTAATATGCTGTTTAATGTGTAAGTTGCATACATTTTTTTCAATAAAACTTATTTTTTCTGTGGATTACAAAAGCCATCCTAATTCAGAAAAATTATAATTATTTAACGTTTTTTTAATTAACGTGTTACACAGATCGATACAATATATAAGCATATGAAACGTTATTTAAAAATTTATCCATTCAAGTTTGTGTTTAAAGACTGTGAAATCTCAAGTTGTACAGAAGCTTTATATTGGCTGCATTTTGGTAAAGCATCATATTGCTTCATCAGTTTTTCTTATCTTTTAAGCTTAAGCCCTTGTATTTGGACATTTTGAGGCATGACCAAAGAAAATGTTGATGGGCGAACTGAACGAACTATGAGTATGTAAAGAAAAAAAAAATTATACAGATTCTTTCTCACTAATTTTTTTTTTTGTTTCCCCTTCCCCCTCCAACTGTTCGGAGACAGTTCTAACAAACCTCTTGTAACCCACTGCCACCCATGATTGTTCCAGATAAGAAAATTTTAGCATTTCAACTCCATGTGTAAAAGAAATTCGATCTTGAATGAAATCACTGACCTTGAGACACAGACTTGGGGTTTTTGAAAATTCCGGATAAGAAAATTCTAGCATTTGCACCTGCACATGTGAAAGTGAATCTACTTTGAATAAAATCACTGAACTTGAAGCATGAACATAGGGTTTTGAATTTACAATTTTAAAAGAGATTTGATTTTTGCAAGCAGGAGCATTTATTTTATTAAGTGGTTATATTGTATTCATTTGAATTCATTCCTTGGGTTTTGATTTTAATAAGCAGTTGACTATAAAGCAGTGATTTTATTAAGCATTTTCTTATGGCAGAAATGCCATAAGAATGCCATACTAATGAGAGCATCAAACCCTGGATGCTGGTCTATCAGACTTTTACTGTAGTTGCTTTACAGAACAGAAACGAATGAGTGAAATGTTTCTAAAACTAATATTGCAAAATTACTACTACATATAAAACTGGGAGTCAAAATTCTAAGATCGTTATAGCAATCTTGTATTTAATAGCTGAAGAAGCACATCACATTAACAGACTGAAAATGTGCAAAAATAATTTTGGCGTCATGTTGTCTGGTTAAAGAGGATGGCAAAATTGAAAGGGCTCAAATTCTGGTGAATGAGTTAGTTATATAAAAGTTTCCGCAGTTTTCCCCATTTGTAAACAGAATATGAGCCAATTTACTTTACTTTGCCTACACGATGGCATCCCCCTTAAAGCATATAAAGTGCTTTGCCATATCAAATAATCCTAAGCACATTTCGCCTCGCAAATAATCCCTAGCACATTTGCCCTTGTCCGTGAGCATGCGCATAACGTCTGTTCCGTAAGGAGCCGTTTCACAGCCATTCTCTTTTGAGACGCTAGTCGAGTGAGTTTTGTAGTCTCATTTTTACCATAGCTCGCGCGTCGGTTAAAGTTATTTTTTCTCATTTACTATAGTTCTTCGTCATTTACAACATTTTGAGCAAAAAGCTCCTCCAATATGTCTAAACAGACCTTAACGGATTTTTGCTTAACAAAAGGTTTTAATTTTACGCAACCGAGCCTGCCCTCAATTTTTGTTTTTACAAAGAACTTTCAAGTTTAATTTTAATATCTGAAAATGACTGAATACCTTAATTCTTCTACTTTAATTGTATCTTAGTCTTATTAGACCGCTCTGTATTTTGAAATTCACTTTTAATACGTTTTAATTTTTGTATTTTGTTTTGCTTTGAATGTTTTTATTTGTTTCACTTTAATTGCATTAAGGCACGCAAACACGTCGGGAAAGGGGGCAAAAGAAGTGAGACTTTTGCTAGTTTTATTTTATAAGGAAATTTGATTTCGATTAATTTTTTTTATTTTTTTTTTTTTTTTTTTTTTTGTCAGACGGAACATGATTGCATGAACTTGGTTGATCAACTTGGCTTAGGACTTCAAACACTTTTCCCTTGATAAATATATGGGTTGTTATATATATGTTGAAGCTTTAAGCAGAGGAGATTAACAATTGCATTTTTTGTGCACATTTTTCACTTTATCTGTAGTATGGATAGGTTTATATAACCAAATTATTTCAATTTGCTTTGTCACTCATATTACATCGTGTTTCCGGAATTAAGGCTACTACAAATGTTTTTTACTACTTTTACTAGGTTTCAAACTTGCTTAGGTGGTAACAGGTATATATATATATATATATATATACAGGTGACAAAAAAGTGAAAAAGATATAGCAATGTTGTCTGGCGAAGCACGTAGATGGCATATTGAAGAGGAAGAATTCTGAATCCTTAGAATGCTAATCCGTAAGGAACAGGAACCTTGGCAGTCGAGGCAGATTAAATTCCATTTTTATTTAAATTTACATTTGAGGTCACAATTCACTTGGCACTCTAATCGTGTCTATTCTGAGAACATTTACACTCTTGAATACTATTAGAATAGGAACAGCACACTGTAAAATGACGTCCAAGCAGAAACAGAGATACAAGCGAAGTACATTTATCCAATATGGCAGCTCATCAAAGAGTAAGGTTTTGGTATATGTTGGAAAGCTTTCAGTTCTCAGAGTTTAAGTTCCGAAATAACTACGTCATAAGCGTTACGCAAGCTTTCTGTCATAGATTAATCTAGAAATGGCGCAGTTCGAAAATGTTATTATTATTTTCAGAATAAACTGGAAGTAACCAAATTAAAAATGGGGATTTAAAAGGCTATTACTAAATTAAATTATAAAGCTGATTTTCAAATTTTTTATCTACTCAAGTATATGAATATCTTAAATGAAATAAAAAATTAGAATTATAAGACAGCAACAGAATTAAAAATTGTTCAGCTAATAAATGAAACTATGAAATATTAATAGGAGTGATCCAACGTATGGTAATTAAAACCTTAAAATATCGAACTTAAAAAGATTATATCAGATTATATCACGTCAGTATAAGGAAATTATTGTTAAACATGCTTAAAAAAATTCTATGTGAAATTAAATAAAATAGTAATGTATAGTAATTAACGGCCTTAAAATATCAAACTTAAAAAGATTGACCAGTATAAGGAAGCTATTGTTAAACATATGAAAAAAATATTCTGTTTAAAATTGAGTAAAATAGTAAAATTTAATGTTACGATAAACATCATTATGAACAGAAGACATAAGATAAAATTAAGTGTAAATAAGAATAAACAATAAGATACAAAATATTTTTAAAAATCTTCGATAGAGACGCTAAAATGGCAACCTGTCAAGCTACAAACGTGAATTTTTTTCAAAGTTCTATGCAACAGTTTCAAAAAAAAAGGATAACAGATAACAGGTAGTACTGTCGCGTTATCATAGTAACCTCCTGTAGCCGTTGCCACTCGGTCAACATAAACTTTGGGGTTTAACCACTCGCACAAATCTAATTTCGAAGCTGCAACACGCGAACCTTTCCGCTCTTTTCAACAGGAACCCAATTACTCCACTGCATAGAATCCGTCCCTTCCGAAGTTGTCATGATGGCGTTACCCCTGTGACCTCCCTTCTGGGAACGTCACTGGTCACACTTCCCACCGCACTTTACAAGTGTCAGTGAATCCCCATTTTACATCTACTTAAAACATTTATAGTTATATCACATATTAATTTCATATATTATCCACTCCTAGCAAAGCCGGATATATTTTTGTTAGAATTCATTAATAATTTTTAAAGTTAATAAAGGGGATCAGAGGCAAGTTAACTTTTCAATAAATTAATATTTTCCTTATATTTATTTTATGGTGAAGCATACAAATGAATTCGATAAAGGAAGAGATGCCTTCGTGGAGAACTTTTAAAAGAAACTAGCTGGTATTCATATTACACTCGGGGAAAACTGCGAAAACTCCCATGCAGGCAGCAGTTTTACCGAGATTTGAATCCCATTCCAGCTACCGTAGGGTTCAGCGACTACTCTAGGATTAGAGACAAAAATCAATCTTAAGTAAAAGCGAGCTGTTGGGCCTTTACTTTAGATTGATGTTGGTCATCAAAATATAATGTCCCGTTTACAAGTACAGAAACCATTTAATCTTCCTTAACACGAGTAATTTTTCCAAATCAGTCCTTTGCCATTATTCACGCAAATTAATTCCAGTTTATTCCAACGTAGAGAAAATGTTACGTGTCAAGTAATTACCTGAATCTGTAATCAATAATTTTAAAATACACTTACTTCCGAAAGTTAAGCACGGAGAGGAAAATGTTAATTTCCGGAAGCCAATCAGAATTGAAGAGGATGCAATTCCCTGCAGAGGTAGATGGAAGTAAGCAAATATGTTAGATAACAGCCAATCGCGCTTTCATGTCAAGAAATATACAAAAAAGGCAGTCTTATAAGAAGTCAACTTCATGAAGGATTACCGAAGTTGATTGTAAGTGCTGATAGAAGGTGTTTAAAACTTTCGTATAATTTGTTTTCAAGACATACGTGTTTCTATGATTTCCAGAAGACGAATGGAAGATTCTGAGTGCTGGCGAGCTGCGGGGCGCATTGAAGCAGGACAGTCGATCACAGATGTTGCTCTTTTCGTCGGCGTTCATCATTCCGTAATTTCGCGTTTATGAAAACAATTCCAAACCACAAAGACAGTTGTCCGAAGACCCGTAGCCGGTCGCCCAAGGGTTACAACCTTCGCGGAAGATCGATATATTGCTATTGTAGCCAAGCGGAATCGCAGAGCGACCTCCACAAGTGTGACATCTATGGTTAGAGCTTTCATTAGTAAGGTGATATCTGCAGCTACTGTACGCCGAAGATTACATATGAGTGGACTGTACGCCCGGGTACCTCGAGTTTGTGTTCCTCTATCTATCCAATCAAGAGGGGCACGATTACAGAGGTGCCGGGAACATGTCAATTGGAATGTGTCTGACTGGGGCAATGTCATGTTTACTGATGAGTCAAGATTTGCCCTGGAGCCAGATGACAAGCTTATAAGGATATGGTGTGAACAACGAACACGCAATCAATCCCAAAACATCACCGAACATCACGCATTCCGAGGCGGAAGCATTATGGTGTGGGCAGGGATTTCATTAGGATACCGCACCGACCTGCATATCTTTAAACGGGTTTCTTTGACGGCTGTTCGGTATCGAGATGAAGTCCTAGAACCCATTGTGAGATTGTACGCTGCAGCAGTTGGCCCTTTTTTTGTTTTAATGGACGATAACGCACGTCCCCATAGAGCCTGACATCGTCGATGACTACCTGGAGAGTGAAGGGATTGCGCGTATGGCATGGCCAGCATATTCGCCCGACCTTAATCCCATTGAAAATCTTTGGGATGCTCTCGGCCGTGCTGTATCTTCACGTTTCCCACCTCCAGCCACTCTTATTGAGCTGGAAGCTGCTTTACAAGAAGAATGGCAATTGCTTAATTCTGCGGTGGTTGACCACCTAATTGAAAGCATGGTCACAACATGTAAACTTTGTATATAGATGAGGGGGATCACATAACCTATTAACGCCTTTTTTCATTCTATGCTGTTTATTTTCCCTTTATACATAATTCTGTTTGTCAGGACTGAGTGTTCTGTGCATACTTTTGGCGAACATGGTCGTGATAGTGTTAAAGTCCTGATCTTGAACAGGGAGATGAATGCAGCTATGTTCAGTGGAAGTGGTAGAATAACTGCACGCAAGGAGGGTTTAAAATTACCCTTTTATTAAACTACTATTTACAGTCACTTCCCAACTCGGAAGGGATAACAGAAAATAATGACCGCACTTGGGTCTAAACTGAACAATCAAATAATTTAAAATAAAGTTAAGTAGAAAATTAAGAAGTCATTGCTCTCAGAGCTATAAACGCGAGGTTGGTCTCTATGCTAAACTGTCAATGGCGCGTAGCAAGATTTAGCTAATACTAACGCACTTAGATTACTTCAATAAATATTAGAGTAACAGCGCTAAAACTTAGAATTTAAATACTAGTTAGTCAGGCGAACGTCGAACACAGCCGCAGTGATCTGAGACTAAAAGCTCTCTCACACTGAGAAGTTCCTCGCTAACCTTTAAATACAAAACTTGGCTCCACTTCAAATTAGCATAAAGCTGAAACGCGCGCTCATTCTAACGGGAAGTTGAAATAAGAGTTCACAGGAAAGAGAAATTAACATAAAACTTTGTTAGTTTAAACTAAAATCTTACATGTTCTTTATACATAATTCTGCATGTCATTATCTGATTACTTACAAAAATTTAATATTGTGTTCATTTCTGTATATAATTATTGATTTTGTTTTATGCATAAATATATATACTACTTTCCTGTTGAGTTTTGTGTCAATCAAAGCAGTATTTGTTGATTTTTTTGCATTTTACATCTTCGTGCTTAACTTTTGGTAGTGAGTGTATCTGTCAATAACAATCTAAAACCAATCCTGACTGAAAGGGATAAATGAGATGAAATGTCTGTGAATGGAAATATTGTATATTTCTCAATAGAAGCCAAAACAAAGACTGCAAAAACCCGGATAAGATTGTAAACTCGAGTACAACCTGAATGTGAATTATCATTTAAATATCAGGCTTATCAGATGAAATGAAGGTGAATTAACATTCATCTTCAGCGTCTCTGATATTTCATCCTTATTTTTTGAAATCTAGCTCTGCTTTTCGAATCGAATAGAAGAAAGATTGACGTTCATCTTCAGCTCTATTGGGTAAATAAGAATGAAAGCATTGTAAAATGAAACGGTAGATTTTACATGTTTCTCAGTTTTTCCCACTTTAAGGCATGCGCACCATTCACTACTTCAGCAATACAGCGGGAAAATTTTACTTTGTTTCTCAGTCATATTAGCAGTTCTCAAGCAATTATAAAAATTTTCAAGCGTCAAATTGCGCGTTTGCTTTTACGAGGAATTCCGTTCTTCATACATAGCCAAAGATGCCCGAATAAAGACTTCATATTCTGCTAATTTCGAACTAAATGTTATGACCTTTGTCAAGCAATGCTATAAACGGAGCTCAAGATGATGTTATCTACGACATGGGTGATATCATACTTAGGAAATACTTAGCATATTATGTATTTGGCAATGAAAAACCCAGAAAATTTTTACTAGCTGAAAGAAACTAATTGCGTGAATATGTCCCAGACTTATAAGACATTATCTCCTTCCCTTCCGCGTGCCTTCGTTGTGTAACGGTAGCCCACTCGGTGCATATTCGAGAGGTCCGGGTTCGAGTCCCGGCCAGGGCATTGCTCATTTTTCATATCTAATAATTCAAAATAACCTGATTTCTTTACAGTGGCGCCCGAACTAAAAGGTGGTGTTAAGATGATTCTTCACCACCAGGATTTGACGATTGGGTCCCTTAATCCCCAGTCGTCCTTTAACAGGGGAAGTATATAAGGTATTTTTTCCCTCCTTTCTGCATTTTGTTACGGTGGCATACTCGAAGCGTATTCGAGAGGTCCAGGTTCGAGTCTGGGCAAGGGCATTGTTCATTTTTCATGTCTCCTACTTCAAAGTACCGTAATGACTCTACAAATTATCTCTGCATATAAAGCAGACTGGTAATCGTCTGTTTTTCGCTAAGGGTGAAACGCCTCAAGTCCCGTCTCTCTGCGGCTCCTATAACTGATAGTTACCTAATATTTTTTTCAACTATTCATACCATAATATTCCCTTTTTTATGGAATTCTTTGTAAAGCATTTTGAATTCTTATATTAGTTTAATGCCTCAGATGAAATTCATTCTGCTGAGTGCAAAGTCAAAACCAATATCAAGATAGTGCATTCTGCGAGAGCCAAATTTAAACTAATCAATAGTTGAATGAATGATATCAGAGTAGTTTTATCCAGTCGGCCTATTTAGTATGCCTTTGAAGAGAACAGAAGTAAAATTAAAATCATTAACTAAATTTAGACGATTTTTGGTAATAATAATAATGTTTTCTTTTTGATACAACAGTAGTGTTCATAATTAGAAAGTGAATTTCATTTGTAGGAGCAAAAGTAATTTGAAAACTGATCTTATGAAGAATCCGAACAATTTTGCAATTGATGGAAGAACAAAATAGAATGAAAACGACGTTTAACGTTTTAACGAATGATTATGGTAACAAGTAAATTATTTAAAAAACAAATCTTTGTCAATAACCCACTTGTAAATCCCTCTGCTAGTAAAAGTACTTTTTATATTTGGTTATGGCAAAATACGCCAGGGCTATCTGCTTAAAAGGAGGAAAGCCCTCGTCGAAACTTTCTACGGGAAATTGATTCGAAGCCACGTTACACATGAGGAAAATCAAAAAAACGCCCACGCAGTCAATCTACTCGCCTGGAGTCATATCTAAATCGAACTAGTATTCAGAGAATTTACCGCTCAACCACTGGTAGGCAACAACAGGCCTTAAGTAATTTCCAATGGATATTGGTCACATAATGATTGAAAGAATTATTCAAATTATTTAATTAAATCTAATGGTTCACTAGAAATCGTCCCTTGCTAGCTAATAGCTCCAGATAATTCAATCATAAATTATAAATGTTTAATTTCCATATATATTCTTGAATATACTTTAAATATACTATCTTAGGTTTGCTAATGCATAATAAGCTTAAAACTTAAATTTTTCACAAACTAAGAATACGAAAATTTGTTCACAGACGATCCTCTCTCTCAAAATAAATAAATAAAAAAAAACTTGAAAGCCTTCAAATCTTATATTACACCCAAAGAGCCGTTTTTCTTTAACGTTTTGTGTGTTACTTTTATTTATCCAATATCGTGTTCTTCGCACTTAAACGACATGAACTTCAATTCAACAACAATAAAACAAAATATTTGAAAACAGCATATCTTTAGAATTTCCGATAGACAGTCTCGCGCACTGAAGATTTTTTTTTTCGTACAGTGTTACCATTGCTCGTTTTGAAATCATTGAGTTTGTTAATCAGAAATTCGTTAATTTTAGTAAATATGAAATCGATAATAAAACAAATTCAAAATTCAAAATTCGGGCTTCCAGGTGCCCATGTTCAGATGGACGATTATGTTATTCAAAATTTGATGGCTTTAGGTCCGTCGATTTTAACAATGCGAGAAACATACATACATTCATGCAGATTCTTCATTATTTAACTTCTTTAAATATATAACAGGGCAATAATATTTGGTGGCAACAATCTGAAAAGCCATTCAGCCATTTATAGTGATTCAGTGCAAAATCCCGTGTCGAGACTAATACCCCTTCTGATCTAACGCTCCTTTGGGCTAAAAAGAAAGAAAGAAAGAATAAGAGTAAAAATCAGTTTCATTAAAACTCATTTGTGTTGCCATCTAATGACATACAAATTAAGTTCCATTTGATGCGTCATTCCCATTATTTGAACTCTTTTTATATACATAGGCACAAAATTACTATTATTATTATTTGCAGTTTTGTGAAGTGTTTTGTTTGGGGGAAAATGGATATGTGATACGCAGATTTTGCTCTGGAAAAAATTGATACAGAAATTTTACATGCGATGTCTAGCATGCCTTATATGAAATTCACTGTGTTATTGAAAAATATCGTAATCTAATTTTTGTTGTTGCAAAAACAAAATTCGGTATCCTCTTAAGGAGATGAACGGCCGTTGTATCTGATATGAAACAGACGGCAATTAAATTAAGATGAGAAGGATGCTAACCCGTAACGGCTTAAATGTATCGTAATGACTCGCCAGAACAGACTGGGATCGTGACATAGTAGCCATCGAATTAATAATCGAATGATTTCACGGCATTGTTCCGGAAACATTTAGCCTGCGGGTGAGTAACAAATAAATCAACACAGACGTGACTCCGGTAGGGTGGGGACTAGATAGAATACAACAGAGACCGATATTAATCTGCTGATTATTAACATTAATTGCCGAAATTTTAATCAAGTGCCGATATATTAGAATGCTAGAGAAATTTTAAAATCGTGACAAGCAGTATTTTCTAATTTTTTTTAATGGCCTGACCTGAACGTGTTTATCTAGTCTATAAAGGTGAAATTAATTTAGTTCTCAGATTTTTAGGGGCCTAGTTTAATATTCCTTAGAAGCCTTCAAATAATTTCGCTAATTACTTTATTTTACTGTTATTATTATTTTACCTCTGTGTTAACCCCTTCACATTTAAAATAATTTGAAGTCTCAGTTTTTAGCATGAAAAGAAATTTCTAGCATGTTTCCCCCCCCCGTATGTAAAAGATTTTGCTATTTCATAAACAAGGATTTTCATATTGTACAAAATCTTCAGTTTGTTAATACAATAATTAACAAACTAATTCTATTTTAAGTCTTAAATTTTAGACTTGAATTTTCTTGAAACATATTTTCCAAACAGCATTTTGAGTTAATACATAATCTTACATTTGGTCTTGGCGTTATTCATTCTGGGAAAAAAATGTTTACAAACATTATTTGACATTATTAATACCATAAGAATCTTGAAATAACCAGTGTTTATTATTCCAAAAAAAATATTATTCCTAAATATTTGCTAAACATGATATATTTTGCAGAAACGGCATCAAAACACAAGTTAGTTCTCGAGAACCCACTGCCCTTCATACGTATAACTTCACAAATGTTAAAAAAAAATAAATAAATAACATTTCTATTTCATATTAAGCTTTGTTTAATTCGTAAAAAAGAAAAAAAGATAGAGAATTTTCGCTGCTTTTGTCTAGAAGTTAATATGATGTATGATAAAAGTCAGCAGCTTTTATTAGCTATTTTGTTAAATACCTTATATACCACAGTTAAAAGAGTCTACTCACTATTTCTTAGTGTCTTGCATGCAAGATCTGGATCCTGGTCTTAACAGGCATTTCATACTGTAGAAAAATCAAGTAATATTTTCGCAAAAGGGAAAAGTGAGCATACAAAAAGGCAACATCCACATCATCTAACTTGAAGAAACAAGATGAAAAAGTACAGAAACTGCTTAAAATTTTAAGATGGAGCAAAATTCCGTGAAAGGAGCTGAAGCTCGTAGAAATTTTCCCTTCGGTCGAAAACAGCAAAGCATGTACAGGTGAGGCTTCTTCAAAAATTTCATAACTGAAATGGTCATTCTTTAGCAAAATATTGTATATTTCCGTATTTATAGAAATTTTAGCACCCTTTTTACTATTGAAGTTTCAGAGCCGCCTTATATACAAATTCAAAAAGATCACAGAAGCGATATTATAGGTTAAATAATTGCATATTTTTTATTTTATTTAATTCAAATGTATACTAATTGAATTTCTTGATATCGATGCCCGACTCGGAATTTTTTAACCATTCTCAGAAATCATTGTTTGAATTAAGTCCGTTATTTCACTATTGTTACGGATTTCGTATTTATTTAGCTATTTAGAATTATGATTAAAATTGTTTTATTTTCCCATGCAACACAGACGATTTTTGAAGAGAAAGCTACGTCGGAAAAGTAAAAATAAAAGAACGCGTGCATTTAATATTTAATAAAGAAATATCTCGAAATTTCTATTGCCATCGTGAAAATAGGTTTTAAAAGCCGAATTAAAACACCTCATCTCAGTTGTAGCTATTTTAAGCGAACTGTTTGTTTACTTAATGCTGTAGCGAATTCGCTGTGAGATTGGATTAACTTTCTCTGTTTTGAATTCTGTTTAACGTTTGAGATATTGTGATATTGTACAAATATCTCTGAGGAAATATTTCAATATTTTGTTTTAATTCTTGTAAAAGGAATAAATTTTATTAACTTTTTAATGGCTTGTGCATTCACAATCCATTACGAACCCGTACGCACGCAACACTATTAACCACTTTGTCATCCCTCTCAAATATTTCAATTGTAGAACATGCAGCCCCTTTCTTTCAGTATGTCTTTTAATGTGTACAGAAATGCAGAATCATAGTTTTACTCATTAAAGAGAAAGCGCAATTAGGGGTCGGCGGCAAATCTTGACGACTGCTTGAGAATGCTAATCACAACGAAAAAAGACATTAAAATTCGGTACACTATTGCCAAAATCCTAAATTCACAAAAGTTGGAAGAATTGAAAAAGAGAAATTATTAAAAAGTACCCTTTCTTTTTATAATGTCCTCACGGCATTTTTTTTCTCCGAATGGAATGGGAATATGAATTGGCATTTATCTTCAACTCGCCTGATAGATGTAACTAAGTTAGACGATCAGTTACTTGCGCTTCTTGCGATGCATGTAGCAGGAAACACCGACTTGAAATTCGACGCGGGTCTTAATTTTGGCCGAATTTTTGCAGCAAAATCTTGCCGTATATTCAGAAATACTAAAGATGTAAGTAGGATTAAAAATCCATTTTAAATGACTTTACTTTCCAAATTTAGAGAGTAACAAGCACATGTAAAATGAGAGGGAAATTATCCCAAGTTTTACCAAAATCTTTTGTTGTAAATGACTTCTAATTGCATGAACCCATGCAATTAGAGTCATTCATTCAAATCCATTCAAAGTGATTAAACCCATGCCACTAATTCGCTGCAACATATCCATGACTAGTCTGCCCAACAGTAACAAAGCAACAAATGAATTCACGTAGACTTGTGGGCAAAGGTCACTTAGATAAAAAATCTTCAAATTCTCATAAGCTAAGATCGGGTAACTCAAAAGAAGGCTAGCTGGGAAGCACAACGCTATCAGATACACTGTAATTTATCCAGGGAACTCACAGGCTGAAGGAGCAGTGTGCTAAGAAATCATGATTTTCTATAACAGCATTTTGATGATATTCTGAAATAAAGACTTTCCTTTTTTCCTTGAGTTTATCAAATTTATTCAGTCTAAGATAAAAAGTTATAGGTCAACTATTTTAGTAATTTCATACTTCAGTAAAATCATAAATTAGAAATAAATAGATATATATCATATCATAAGAAGTACTCATATGATATATGCTTTAGGAAAGCAAAGTTTTCATGAAGTACTCCACAAATAAACCTGATTCTTATTTACTTTCCATAAGACATACAAATTTTTACTCACAAAAAAAAAAATAGGAAAGCATTTATAGATCCGCCTTTTTTTTGTTTGTTTGTTTCTTTGTTTAACAAATTAAGTAGATAAGCTGCAGGCAATATAGTGGGTTAAGATAAACAGTATTATGACGGCTCTCTAAGTCCGTGGTTTTCAATCCGTAGTCACTTCAAGTATTCCACAAAAAATAAAGAAAAAACAAATCTGAAAGGTTTCAAATTTTAAATTACGTCCAAAGAGGCTTTTTTTTTTTTTAACATTTTGTGTGTTACCTTTATTTAATAAATATCATGTTCTTCGTACTTAAACCATAAAATTCAGTTCAACAGCAATATCGCAAAATAATTTTTAAATGAGCATATCTTTAGAATTTTCGATACACAGACTTGAGCGCTGGAGATAAAAATGTTAAATGTTTTTTCTGTACCAGTTGCCACTGCTCACTTTGGAATCCTTCATTTTGTTAATCAAAAACTCATTAAAGTTTTACAAAATATGAAATCGATAAATAAAATAAATTCCAAATTTCAAATTTGGGCTTCCAGATGTCCATATTCGGGTGGAAACGTTCAATATTCAAAATTGGATGGCTCTAGGTACCGTTGTTTTATCACAATGCGAGAAACATACATACATTTATGCATATTCGTCATTACTTAATTTCTTTAAATATAATACAAGGCGATAACATTTTATGGCAACAATTTGAAAAGTGAAACCACGCTTTTAGTGAATCAACGGAAAATACTAAAACGAAAATAATAGTCCTTCTGAGCAAATTGCCTTTTTGGACTAATAAAAGAAAACAAAATATACAATTAAAATTATTGAAAAAGAAAAATCAATACGATGCAAAATAATTTTTGTATGGGATTGAAATTAGTAAATACGCATGAAAATTAAACGTTTTAGTTGTGTATGTGGCATCGTAAACCTACGGTGACTATTTACACATTTTTAGAAGTATTTCGGAGCCATTTAATTAATATTTATAGTGTAAATAGTATTTTTTTAAATCTTCGACCTGATAGCCTTTTTTTTTTTCTGGACTATAAGTCTGCATCGTACGTTTCAGGATAGAAAGCGCTTTTCGTGAAATTTCGAGGGGTACTGATCTCCATTCCTTTTCCACTACTTTTCAGAGTCCATCAGTCGAGATGAATTAGCTCTTTTCAAGAGAGCAAAGCCACAATAGCCCAAAGCAAAATGTCAGGGAACTTCGCAGGAATACGTTGGAAAGGTATATATTCAATAACTGTATCAATCTTCATTTTTTTCAAAAGAATGCAGTGGTACTTTTCGAAGTATGACTTCTAGTTTTGGCTCAAAAAATTTCACTCTTTGAAATTCAATGAGATAAAGAAAGGGAATGTCTTCTGCAAATGTCGGATGTAAAACTTTCTCTTGATTAGAATGCTGAGTTGATTTTGACATCTTTTTTTACACTTTTCTTACTTTTAATTTGCCATTGTAAGAGAATCCTGCGACAATTATAAACCCCTTACTGAAACTTGCTGTTATGTTCTTGTGACCTATCTCATTTATCTGAAACATCAGAACAAGCCCACGAAATTCGCGATGGCAAGGAGTACAAGATTTCGCTTATCGTTGGCAAGAGCCTTGAGCACCGTACAGATAACAGTCCGACTTTGCTCAGTTTCGCCCCCAATTTTGATGGAGAGCATCCCGGAGAGACGAGTCCGAGGGTCTCCCATCCCTCTTCACCTACCAACAAATTCTCCAGAGGCCTTTCGGTTCGCCGCGTATTTAGAGTACCCCCATGCCGCACAGAACTACACATTTACAAACATCCATGACTTCTCCGGGATTCGAACCCGGGCCCTTCGGTACGGCAGTCAGCGCCGCTAACCACTATCCCGTTTGGGGGGCTTACTGAAACTTAATTTCCATTGACGGAACCAAGATAGTACATTTTTTTCTCTTCAATTTCAATAAAAAAAATTTTGTTGTTGTTGTTTATTCGTTTTATTCTTTTAGATAAGCCCATGCTTCATCAAGGTGTCAGGACTGAGTGTTCTGTGCATACTTTTGGCGAACATGGTCGTGATAGTGTTAAAGTCCTGATCTTGAACAGGGAGCTGAATGAAGCTATGTTCAGTGGAAGTGGTAGAATAACTGCACGCAAGGAGGGTTTAAAATTACCCTTTTATTAAACTGCTATTTACAGTCACTTCCCAACTCGGAAGGGATAACAGAAAATATAACGACTATTTACAGCCACTTCCCAACTCGGAAGGGATAACAAAAAATAATGAACGCACTTGGGTCTAAACTGAACAATCAAATAATTTAAAATAAAGTGAGTAGAAATTAAGTAGTCATTGCTTACAGAGCTATAAATGCGAGGTTGGCCTCCATGCTAAACTATTAATGGTGGTAGCAAGATTTAGCTAATACTAACGCACTTAGATTTCTTCAATAAGTAATAGCGTAACAGCGCTAAGGCTTAGAACTTAAATACTAGCTAGTCAGGCGAATGTCGAACAGAGCTGCAGTGATCTGAGACTAAAAGCTCTCTCGCACCGAGAAGTTCCTTGCTAACCTTTTAAATACAAAACTTGGCTCTACTTTAAATTAGCATAAAGCTGAAACACGCGCTCATTCTAACGGGAAGTTGAAATAAGAACTTACAGGAAAGAGAAAATTAACATAAAACTTTGTTAGTTTAAACTAAAACCTTACATACTTCCCGCCAGAATTGGCAAAAGTTGAACTACTGTGGTCCAAACGGACCATGTTGAAACTTTGCGATTCTAGAAATACTCAAAATTTAACTCTTCCTAACTTAGGCCATCCTTTACAGAAAAATATAATTTCTTGGCAGATTAGAGACGAAAACGTGACCTTTACATAGATCTTCATCTGTTTTGCGTATTTATCTTATTTTCCTCTCACTCCTTCCAGCAAAATCTGGAAGGAAAGAAATTTTAGTATAACATAATAACACTAAGTTCTAGGTAACAGACATCTTTCCTTACGCGTGTAATTTCTCACACACACATTATCATTCAAGCAAAATTAAATTCTTCCCCCAATGCACTCCACCGGTGTTGGATGAAAAGCGAACCGCCGTTGCGCTTTCTCTTTTTTTGTCCGGGAGTGTTCGACTCTACCACCTACGATCGACTAACATTAGTTAAAACTTGACATATCAAGACCTCAGAAGACTCCCTATAAGCAGTTAAACCTGATGTTCTAACTAGCTTCGTGTCTATCACTTTAAGTGTATTTGGTGGAGAGCCTACTAATAACTTGCATTCTATTGCTTCTATCTCGCCTTTTCATGCATACAATTCCTAGTTTACACAAAGAATGCTTCATTCAAAATTAACTTTGCACCTAACGTGCATTGATGCTATAAATCTATTTTGTTACGACATTTCATAAAACTTTTAACAATTGCATACAAATCACAAGATACAATAAATGCGTTAAATTTCTAAGTTTACAGCAAGTGCTTCACATTCTTTTCTGAACATTGCATTACACTGAAACAATAGTCTGTAGACTAAATCATGTTTTCCTTCTACTGACATTTCATTCTAGAAATTTACAAGTCTTTCGACAAAGCATAATACAAAAACATTTAGCTAACATTCTCGTAGCAATTCATTGCTTTTACAAGACTAATATATTCACAATACTTCAGAATCTACTTTACAAATATTAAGTAATTTTAAATCTTTGCAAAATTACAATTTTAAACAAAAACATCTTTCAAGATAAGTAATCATTTATCGCACACTTGGCGTAAAAATCAACCTCGCTTGAGGTAAAAAGAGACCTGCAACTTGCAGTAATACTCGAAAATTAACTAAATGTTGGAATAAGAAATAATACTTATCTTGTTGTAGTTGTAAGGTTTTAGTTAAACTAACCAAGTTTATTTTAATTTAAATCTTTTCTATCTCC